>RJWM01016318.1:0-45764 GCA_004363535.1 Dasyprocta punctata | reverse complement strand
AAAAAAAAAAAAAAGCCAGGCGTGGTGGCGCACACCTTTAATCCCAGCACTCGGGAGGCTGAGGTAGGTGGCTTATTGTGAGTTTGAGGCCAGCTTGGGCTACAACGTGAGTGCAAGGCTGGCCTGAGCTATGCAGTGCGACCCTGCCTCAAAAAACCAAGGCTGGGAGTTTGGCTTAGTGACTTAGGCACCTGTCTGACAGGCATGAGGTTGTGAGTTCAATCCCTGGTGCCACAAAAAAAAAAAAAAAAAAAGAGTTATTCAAATGTTTAGGTCTGGTCTGTGAGGAGGCATCAAATGCTTAGATAACTGCAGCAGTTACCTTTGCTAGTTATCTCCCTGGGATGTCTTTAAATGTGCATTTATGAAGAAGACAACAAATTGTTCCAATGTGCTAATAAGTAGGGACATACAAACTATTCCCTCTTAAGATTTTATTCCAGATTCTAGGAAAGCAGCAAAAAATATTGACTAAATGCTGCTTCTGTGGACCCTGCTGACTGTAACCAAGAGCCAGTGCTCTGCCTCATCCTTCCTGTGGTAGGCTTAGAGCCAGGGTATAAGCAGCAGTGTTAGTAACAGGCCCATTTCATAGGCAAGCAGGTTGGGGCACTAGAAAAAAAGACCCATCCTGACTTGCTATGCAGCCTATCCTCTCCTCTACAAATTGAAAGCACTCCAGCTATTTCTTATATTACATATACACAGAGCTCTTATAATGTATCTAGCCCTGTACTTTCTAGGACCAAGTAACTACCCCCACCAAGGACAGAAATGTAATCAACAATTGTATAGAGGGCAAGAGATAGAGGCGTCAGTCAAAACTAGGCCAGCCACAGGAAGGATGAGAATAGAGGCCACAAGTGTGGAAATATCCAACCTGTGAAAGGAAGACAAAGGAACTAACTTGATGAGCACCTATTCCATCCTGGCTGCTTGGCATTCATTACCTCATATAATCATCCTAACTCAATGTGGCAATGGCTGATCATCTCAAGTTGTAAACTGAGGAAACTGAGATTCAGGGTAACTCCCCAAAGGTCACATGCCTAGAAAGTGAAAACCCCAGTATGTGAAATGGATCAACTACAAAGCCCACTCTTGCCACTCTTTCATACAGACTGTGTCTGAAATGAGACAGGAAAACACCCCTCACTCCACCTCCCACCCAACCAAAGTATCTCACCCACCCAAATGCCTGAACTTCTACCATTAGTGCATCGCCTCCCCAGGGCTAAAGCCTCTCTCTCCATGGGCTCCATGGTGGGGAAGCGGGGCATAAGTAGGAGGCAGAGGCGGGAGATGAGCACAAGGTCTTTTATGAGGCATCAAATATACATTCTTATATACAAGGAGGAAAAAAGACAATGCCTGAACCCCAGCTCCTCTCCACACAGCCCCTCCCACCACCACCCTCCCCAACCCCCAAGCCTCAGGGTTCCGGCCCTTTGTGCAGCCAAGGTCTGTCTGTCTGTACTGCAGCCCATAGTGGAAAGAGGAGAGGGAGGCAGGAGCTGAGGAAGGAGCTGGATGTGCAGGGCAAAAAAAGGAGCTGGGGCTTGTAAAAAATATATTTATAATAAATAAACAGGGCTGCAAAAGGGCTGGAGAGGCAGCAGAGATTTTGACAGACAGAAGGACTTGGGCATTCTGGCTCCCAGCCCCGGCTCTGATGGCTTCAATCTCTGCCTCAGGAAGGACATCTTGGGCTCAGGATGGCCCTCTGGGAGACTCTCCCCAGGGCTGATGCTGGGTGCCCTGCCCCAGCGAGGTGTGTGGGCAATATCTGTAAAGTGCATTGTCTTCAGTGGTAGGTGGAGAGGTGGAAGGGAATGGGGGGGCATGCAATATGGGTGAGGGAGGGCAGTGCCCTTCTCATCCCAGACCTGAGCCCCCCCAAACCTGTCTGGACTTTGATCAGGATAAGAACATTGCAGGGCGAGGCAAGTTCCTGAAGCTGAAGAGGTCTGGGCCGGGGCCTACTGGAGAGAGGGCATAGACTGGCTCGAGAGAGGAAGCACTGCCCCATGTGGGGCCAGCACAAGCGGGGTCCCACCCACTAAGTGCATTGACAGTTTGTGTCCTCTGGCAGGCAGAAAGACACATGGAGGTGTGTGGCCGGGCCCTGAGGTCAGAGAGAGGGCCAAGTCAGCTGAGGTTTGGCCAAAACTGTACAGAGCTCTCTCCTAGCCTCACATGGCCAGAGGAGCTTTGGGGAAGCTTTCACCCTTACAGCTCCAGATGCCTGCCCTTCTCCACAAGCCAGAGCTGCAAGGGACCTCACACTGGCCTGGAGGTCTGAGGCCCCTGAGCTAGACCTCCAGGGAAAGGGGAGGAAGGGAAAGGAAGACAGGAAAAAGAGGATGAGGATCTCTGAAAGGCCCTCACCACTCTCCAGCACTGGAGTACCCTTAAGTCAAGTCTGTAAGTGGCAAGGGCCCTTGAATCTGGAAGGAAACCCCATGGCAAAATGCTGGGGTTGAAGGAGGAGTTCTGAGGCAGGGAGAAAGTGGAGAGGAGGACATTGCTATGTGTATATATATTTTTTAAAAACTGAGGAAGACAGAAGGGCAAGGTCCCTCTTCTGTAGATTCCCCAGACCTTCCTGTTCCCCAGCTGGCTTGCTTCCTTTCATCAGACCACGGTGCTGATCCGGCTTGGCTTGGCCTTGGGGTTTGCACTGGGTGGGTTGGCTGTGCCAGAGGGCCCAGAGGCGTGCAGCGGGCCATGGGGGGAGGTGGGCGGCAGGGGTGAGTGGGGGGTGTGAGGTGAGGGTGGGGGCAGGGGTGGGTAGGAAGGGTGGGGTGGGATGGGTGAGTGCGGTGACAATGGTGACTGGGGGTGGTGGGGGTGGGAGTAGGAGCCCCCTGGTGGTCGGGACCCAGGGCCCCCTGCTGCGCCTGCTGCTGGCATCATCTGTGGGTGGTGACTGAAGATGAAGTGCTTGGGGCCCTGTTTGTGGGCAGGAGGGTGCTGGGGGGCAGGGCTGTACAGGGGCAACGGGGATGTGGGCTGGTGCAGGGGGTGGCGGCCATGTGGACCAAACTGAGGATGTCCCCCAGCCCCCCGTCTGGGAGCCCTCCCTGGCCGGCCCAACGTATAGTGCTGGGGCCCTGGGACCGGACCATGGGTATGGAAGTGGCGATGTGGCCCCACAGGGGGGGCTGAGGCGGGTGGTGGTGGAATGGAACCCAACTGGGGCAGGGGTGGGGGTTGCTGAGGAGGTGGGGGTAGAGGAGGTTGCTGGGGTGGGAGGTAGGGTGGTGGGGCTGGTCCTGGTCCTTGGCAATACTGGGCATGCAGAGCCTGGAGCTTGGATTGCCCATCAGGCAGCACCCCCAGGCCACCATGGCTGTGACCATGGTGGTGGTGGTGGTGGTGGTGGTGGGTGGAGGAAGCAGATGAAGAGGAGGCAGAGGCCTGGCCTGTTGGCGGTGGTGGCATCTGGAAGGGCCCTTTGCCTCGCTTGCTTCCAAATAGGGAGCCCAGGAAGGATGAGGAGTTGGAGACTGGCCTCTGGCTCTTGTACTCCTCTGGCGGCGGGGGTGGGGGTGGAGGTGGCATCCTCTGGTGAGGGCGTGGACTGCTAATAACAGACCCCTGGAAGGGGGGAGGGGGGAAGTCAGGCCAGTCTAGACACCCTAAACCCCCAACCCTAAACTCCATCCCTGTCTCTACGGGCTGGAGCTGGGGAGACAGGGACCCCCAAGTGATAGACAACCGAACAGCAGTCCTGTGCTTGAACATGAAGCTCCCCAGCTGGCAAAGCTCTGCTGTCACATCCACTATCTCAGCTGATCCTCAGTGAGCAGAGGAAGAATTAGTAGGACCTCTTCCTCAGCCCATTTGCAGGCCAGGAAAACATTAGGTCCAGAGAGGCAGAGCAACTTGCTCAGGGTCAAAGAGCAGGACTTGGAGGTGACAACTTCTTGTGGCCCAAGTCCAAGGGTGTCCCTACTTGGAGTTGGCCCTGGGGTTGAGAGGGGGCATGGGAAAGTGGAAGACAGGGTGAGAGACAGGCAGAGTGAGGACAGACAGAGCTGAGGACAGATGGAGAGAGTGGTTGGCTGGGAGAGGCAGCCACACGGTTCCTGGCAGGGAAGACAGGGAAGCAACAGGTTCCCTCCTCCTCTGGGGCTCCATGGCCAGGGCAGGGCTCATGCAGAGGACAAGTGGGGCAGGAGCTGGCACTTACTTCGATGGTGCTGTCCAGCGATCCCACGCTGTTACGCCGCCCCCGCTTCCCTGCACCCACAAGCAAGGAGCCTAGCGTCAGAGCAGCAAACCCCCTCCCCACCCTGCTGGGCTCCAGAGCTGGACACCAGGCTTGGGCCCCTCCCAGGGACAGATACCCCATTATCCCTTTCCCCCATTGAAGAGGGGGAGGTGGGGAGGAGGAGAGGTAGAGAGGAGAGAGGAGGGAAAGATAGAGAAGGAGGAGAGGCAGTATAGGAAAGACAGAAGAGGGAAAGGAGGAGAGGTGGAGCAGTGAGAGAGGGGCTGAGATTGTGGCCCCACTTCACATTCCCTGGCCCATACCCTGGGCTCCACCTGTTCTGACCTGGCTACCAGGCCCCCTGCAGCACAGTACCCAGGGCTCTCGGTGAAGGCAGGGTGCGTGTGTGCAGCAGGTGAAGGGGAGGCTGGAGGCCAGTGACAGGAGGCCAAGAAGACACCCAGTCCCATGTCTCCCCAGCCAGGGCAGGGGCCCAAAAAACTTACCTGCATCAGAGAGGTCTCGCAGGGAACTGCTGAGTGCACCCCGTTTGAGTCCATCGCCTGCCCCATAAGTGTCTTCCAGGCTACTGCGGGCCAGTGTCCCATTCACTGAATCTTTTGCTCCTCCAGGTTGTGAGGTGTTAGGCCGCATCATACCCTTCTGCTTCTCCAGCTCCGCTGGGTGGCAGTGGAGGAGACAGAGAGCAAAGGTCAGGAACAGGAGTGAGATTCAGCCCTCCACAGGCCCTTTCTTCTCCCTCCCTATGGCCGGCAGGTCTCCCACTTTAACCCATGGATGGCCAGCATGTGTTCCCCCAAATGCAGCCCCATCTCTGAAGCTCCCTTGGTGCCCAACCTCTATCTCACACCACCTCCTCCTGCTATATCTTTCCTTCCTCCCTCTCAACTTTCCAACTCCTTTCCCTTCTTTTCACCTTTTGTACTCTCCCCATCTAACTCTGCCTACTTTCAGTCAGGTTTCCCCAAATACCCCTGAGCTTCAATAAAGAGCTTCATGGCAGATGGCTCACAGTTGGGACAGCAAGGTCCTTCTAGCCTACAGTGAAGGGCAATCTTTTCAGAGTTTGCTCTGTTCTCAAGTACCTTGCTCCAGAACAGAGGGGCTCCTAGAAGGAAAGCCCAGAAAACTGACAAGAATCTAATCCTCTATTATGTATCAGTCAGCATGCTGGTCACTACACATGCTTGATTCCTCTCAGTTCATATTATTAACATCATTCACATTGTGCTGCAGAAGAAGCCGAGAACCTGAGAAGTCACAGAACTTGCCCAGCATCATACAGCTAGAAATGGTGGAGCTGACATTCTGGAAGTACATCTGCCAGATTCCAGAGCTTGGGCTCTCTCAGCCTCCTTTTATCTCTGCCTTTTGGTGGAGCTCATGGAACTTCTTGTCTAATTGCTTGTCTAATTGTATTAGTATGCTAAATTCTTGCTCTGCATTTCCCCAAGGTCTCCAAGGCTATGGTGAACTGAAACTTCTGACCCTACCTTGTTGAGGAGTGGAGTAGACCCTGGGACAGTGAAGGCCTCACCAAGGAGCTGTCTACTGCCTGTCTCTCTGTCTGTCTCTGTCTCTATCTCTGTCTCTGTCTTTGTCTCTCCCCTCCCCTTCCTCCCTCTTTCTACTTAACACCTTGTTACTTAACTGTGACTGCTTAGTTTGGGGAACAGAAAACTTGGAGGGTATCAGGAAGAATGAAATGTAATCACTATTGTCTACTACGTAAAATCAAAATGACTTGGTGTAGCCCTGGCGGCTGGGAGGATAAGTTGCTGGAATTCAGCCCTGGAACTGACATGTAGGGAGAGAGCAGGACAGGGAGTGATACTTGTTGAACATCTAGGATGTAGTTTTGGCTACCTTGTTTAATTTCCAAACTCTCTGAAGGAGATTTCATTATTCCAATTTCATGTAGGAAGATACTGGGGCTTAGGCAACTCTACCCAGTTTATCCAGATAACAAGTAACATACCTGGGATCTGAAACTACACTCTTACCTCTTATACCCTGATTCTTCTCCTGTCTGCCTTTTTTTTTTTTTTTTTTTCCGGCACCGGGGATTGAAGTCACAGCCTCATGCCAGCCAGACAGGCGCTTAAGCCACTGAGCCAAACTCCCAGCCCTAGTTTTTTGAGGCAGGGTCGCACTGCATAGCTCAGGCCAGCCTCGCGCTCGCATTGTAGCCCAAGCGGGCCTCGAACTCACAACGCCCCACCTACCTCAGCCTCCCAAGTGCTGGGATTAAAGGCGTGCACCACCACGCCTGGCTTCCTGTCTGCCTTTTAATAGAAAAAAAGAATTGGCTCACAATTGGAGGACAGGCATGGAAGCCATGGCATAGAGTCTTAGGGTTTGGAATAATAATCTGAGATTGAGAGGTAATGAGCCTCTTGTCACTGAAAGTATCCAGGCAGACTGAAGAGTTCCTGGAATGAGGGTAGGGAGGTTGGACAAGCTACCCCTCAACCCTGAGATTCTCAAAAGTCAGGATTCTGTGTGACTGTAAGGCACTGTTGCAGGAGACTGGGATGGAACATGGCTGAGCTACTCACACTCCACACGGTACTTCTCCATCTCTTGCACCTCAGCAATAGACTCACGAAGGTCAGATGTGAAGCGCAGCCTGTCCTGGAGGCTGGGGGCGTTGAAGATGATGAGGACTTTTCGCTCCCCACCAGGTACTGCAGACAGTAACTTGATCCCAAACTGGTAATCTATGGGCAAAGGAAGGGGACAGGAGAGAATGGGTACCTCTGTCAGGATCAAAACAAGGTGGCTTGGTTGGGAAATTGTTTCTCAGTTTTTTTGTGGGTTTTGTTGTTCTTTTGTTTCTTGTGAGACAGAGTCTTATTGTATTGCCCAGGCTGCTCTTAAAACTCCTGGGCTCAACTGATCCTTCTGCCTCAGCCTTCTGAGTGCTGGGACTACAGATGTGTGCCACTGTACCCAGCTTGGAAATAATGTCAGACTCTGACATGCCTCTTCTCTGCTCAGGCATCTTCAGCAGCTCCCCATTGTCTCCAAACTCCTGGTAGTTGTGGTCCTTTGCTTCTTTATATTCTGGGATGTAAAGACAAACTAAATTCTGCAGTTTCCCAGAAATCATTTCCTTTGTGCCTCTACTCATAATGATTCTGCTCTCCCAAATGCCACTCGACCATGCTCCTCCCAGTTCAGTCCTTCAGAGTACAACATGATCACCAACTCGTCAGCTCACAGTTCATACACTGTGGTTCCCTGCTCCCCAGTGGTCAGACCTGAGTCACACTACACCTTTGCCTGTTCTTTATCCCAGGACCAAGTAGGTACTTTGGAGACCTTAGCCAGTTGTAAAGAACCCAAAACCTGGAGGTTGGTATGGATGAAGGATGAGTATGGGGCCATGGCATGGACTCTTGAATTGTCAGGGTCCAAGAAGAGACTCACATGAATTCTGGAAGAGCTGCATGTGCATTTCCACCAGGGGAAAGGACTGACGGAAGCTGTACGTCACCAAGATCTTCTTCTTCTGGAAAATTTTGGTGACCTTTGGTAGGGGTGGGAAAAAGCCAAGAGTACAGAGTTTGGGGTGGGGAATTTCCATGTGGTACCTATTTCTGATAACCACACCCTCCCACCCCTACTAACAGACATATACACACAAACACACATTCCCACAAGTAGGAGAGAACTGAAGCTTGAGGAACAGAAAGGAAAATATGAGAGATAATGTAAGTTCCTAATGTTGTGGCAAAACAGAAGCATTTCCAAGTTTTACAGGAACTAATTGAAGGCTGCTCTCTCCAGAAAGCCTATTTTTTTTTTTTTTTTTTTGCGGCACCGGGGATCGAACTCACAACCTCGCGCCTGACAGGACAGGCACTTAAGCCATTGAGCCAAACTCCCGGCCCTGGTTTTTTTTTGAGGCAGGGTCGCACTATGTAGCTGAGACCAGCCTTGCGCTCATGTTGTAGCCCAAGCCGGCCTCAAACTCACAACGCTCCTCCTACCTCAGCCTCCCAAGTGCTGGGATTAAAGGCGTGCGCCACCACGCCCAGCTAGAAAGCCTATTCTGACACCTCACACACAGATTTTTGTTTTGCTTTGCCTTTCTGCAATACTGGGGATTGATCCCAGAGCCTTTGCCCTAAGCTACATCCCCAATCCTTTTTTTATTTTGAGACAAGGTCTTCCTAAGTTGTCTGGGGTGGCCTCAAAATTTCAATCCTCCTGCTTCAGCTTCCAGAGTAGCTGGGATTGCAAGTGTGTACCTCCATGCCTGGCTCACACAAATTTTTGTTTTCTTTTTCTGAGTGGCCACAGTGCTGGATCAGGACCTTATCCTTGTCAGGCTTTAATGGTAGTCCTCTAGTGAGTGATCGCCCCCTGCTGACTTGGAAGGCAGGAGTCTGGTTTTCAGGTTCTCTTGCCCAACCAGCCTCCACCTTCCAGAGCCAACACATAATGGGAATCTCTGCCCTGCCCAAAAGAAGCGTTAACAGTCTTTTTCTTAAAAACCTAAGATCTTTAATGAGCCGTTGGGCACTCTGGACTTTCCACTAACATAGGTTCAGACAGTCTGCAAGTGGCTTTGTTTTTTCCTTCTATGCTGGGGGTGAACCAAGGGCCTTATGCACATTAGGCAAGTGCTCTACCACTGAGCTACAATCTCATCACCTGCAAGTGTCTCTTAAAAGCACCTGCTTTGCTTGATGTGGTTGGTGGTGCATGCCTGTAATCTCAGCCACTCAGGAGGCTGAGGTGGAAGGATTGCAAGTTGCAAGTTTGAGGCTAGCCTGGGCAATTTAGTGAGATCTTGTCTCAAAATAAAATCTTAAAAGAGGGCTGGGGATGTAGCCCAGTGGTAGAGTATTTGGTTAGCATGTGTGAGACCATGGGTTCAATCCCCAGTCTCTCTCTCTCTCCCCCTCCCTCTTCCTCTTCCCCTCCTCCTCCTCCCTCCTTCATTCCGTCCCTCCCTTTCTCTCTCAGCAACTGTTTTGATTTTAGCATGGTTATAGGGCAGTGCAGCAAAGCATCTCTTTGGGTTCTTTGGACTGTGATTTCCCTTGGAACAGGAACTGAGTCTGATTCATCTCAGGGTACCTAGCAGCTAACATGGTATCACACAAACACAGGTGTCACTACATGAAGGGTGTCTAATATTGACTCAACACCTGTGTGGACCAAGCATGCCTCCAGATAAGGCTGTTCCACATATGACCTCTTATTTTATTCTCATGGCAACCCTATGAGATATGAGTTAGCCTCATTTCAGATAGCAGGAAATTAAGGCTCAGAGAGAGTATTAAAGGTGCTTTGTCTAAAGCAACGATTCTCAATTGGGGCAGTTTTGCTCCCAGAGGACATCATTGAGCACTGTCTGGAAAAGATTCTTCTCTCTCTGTCTCTCCCTGTTTTTCTCTCTGTCTCTGTCTTTCTCTGTCTCTGTCTCGCCCTGTCTGTCTCTTTCTCTCTGTCTCTCTCTCTCCCTCCTTCTCTCCTCCTTTCCTCCTTTCCCCCTCTCTCCCTTCTGTTTTTTACTTTTTTTCTGGAGAACACAGTTTTGGTTGGAGGGGTGCTGACATCTAACATGTAGAGACCAAGGTCTTGCTAAATATCCTACAATGCACAAGACAGCCCCCTCCCCAAGAATTGTCTTTCTCCAAATGTCAGCAAGGCTGAGACTGAAAAAACCTGATCTCAAGAAGAGAAGACCACGGAGGGTCAGGATCATGGTCCTCAAATTTCTGAAGAGCTATCTTGGAGCAAAGGTAGAACACTTAATTTTGTGAGCCCCATGGGTCAAGTGATGATTGTTGGAGGATACTCACAGGAACACCAATTCTAGCAGTCAGATAAGCTTTCTAGGAAGGTGGTTTTTGCCCAAGAGATGCTGAAAGTCTTTTCTAATCTACAGCCCTACAAGTCTCATCCCTAAAAGATGAACATCTGTGTACTGATGATAAGCTTGGTTTTAAGAATCAGTTCCAGCATCAAGACCACTCCAAGGTTTCAGATTCTGGCTCACAGGTTCGCCTCTTTCCACCCAACCCTCCAGGCTACTGAGGTGGACAAGGACATTGCCTACCACTTTACAGACTGCATGTCCGCATATCCCCTGACCCTCACAGTCTCTGCTCTTGTGTGGTTTTGAGAACCTCCAAGTGGATCCATGAGGAAAAGGTGGGGCAGGGAAGGATGGGCATAGCAGAACACGTCACCTGCCACTCCACACACCAATGTCCACATGGTTCACTACAGACCCAGCAGCCAGCCTGGGCATCTCCCTCCCATCTCCTCTCACACAGTGCCCATACCACAAGGAGATCATTGAAGAGGAAGACCTCCCGCTGATGCAGCCCTATCCTCTGGGGACGGTTTGGATCTGGCACCTCATAGAGTTGACAACAGCAAACCAGTCGGCGGTGAGGAAGAGAAAGGACCTGGATAGGAACGGGAAAACAGGTGTCAACAAGGCCTGCAAATCAGCTTCAGGCCTCTGGCATGTTAATGCTCAACTACAAGAGGAAGTATACCCATGCTACGTATTTATCACTCTGACACAGAGCCACTAAGCAACTAAGGCTTACCTTTGACCCTGTAGCATCCTCTGTAAGTCTTTCCTGCCCAACTCCCCATGGCTGCCCAACTCCCCATGGCTGCCTTTTACCCATCCTTCAAATTCCAATTCCAAAGAAACCTTCCTTGATTCCCCTAGGTTGAAAGTGGCCTCTCCCTTCTTTCTGCTCCCCTAAACTAGCATATCATGCAGGAGAAATATTTGTGTCTCTATTTGGCAACACCTTTGGTTTCTGAGTGGCTCCAAGGACACAGACCATGTCTGATGTCTATGTCTCTGATGCCCAGTGAAATTCTGGGCTCAGTGGAAAGGCTTTCATGAACGTTTGTTGACCAAAGTGTATTCTTGTTTTGCTTCCCGGCTAATACTAACTTGGCACCTCACTTGGGATGGGTAGGCAAAATCAGGTGGGAAGGACACTAATATACACACAGCACCTTCTATGGGCCTTGCAATGTGCTAGACTCATTCATATGGAGTGTCTCACATAATCTGTGCCATGACTTCCTGAGGAATCCATTATCACCCATTCCATGTCGCAGGTAAGGGGAACCTGGGGTTCAGAGATGGGCAGTGACTTAGCATTCAGTGTTGAAGGCAGACCAGAACCCTGGTCCTCTGCAGCCTCTCAAGGCACTTACTGGTTTTTTGCCAACAATCATGCGCTCCACGGCCTGCACCTGGGACACATGGTCATCATTGGTTCTCAGTTCACGGCCCTGAATGCGCTGGTAGATGCCGACCAGAAGGTCTCGGGGGATGTCTTCACCATTGTCAACCCCTGCATGGGGGTGGGGAGTAACACAGGGATATGTTCCATAAACATGGGGAGCAGATGGTAGGCATTCTCTGCAGTACTCCATACCCAGGGATACGCCTCCCCATGGCATGATTATAGTCAGGATTAAGGATCAGTGAGCACCCTTCATCCAGGGTCAGCACACGGAAGGTGCTCTTCAACACAACAGTCAGGTGCTTTCTTCTCCATGGGAGAGATTTTGTCAAAATAACTCAGAACACACTGTAATTAAAATACATACTATTTTTTGCCTTTTTAATTAGCAAAAATAGTTTTGAGTTAATAAGACTATGGGGAAGTGGTCATTTATGTGTAATATCATAAATAGTTTGGAAGGTGATTTGGCAAGAGCCTAAATGTTCAGACCCATTGACTCCTCTTCGAGGAATCTGGCCTGAGATATTACTCAGAAATATGTGTAAGAAATATATCCAAGAATGTTCACTAAGTCCTATTTGTAAGAAAACTTTGAAACAACCTAAGCTCTAACAATAGAGAAATAGGTAAAGGATAGTACATCCGCTTAATAAAATGATACACAGCTAATAAAAACTTGATGTTTAAAAAGTATTTCAATAATTGAGAAAATTCTAGTAGCAAGTTAAGTGAAAAAACATAAGTTACATGTATAGCATGATTGTAACTATAAAAAGTTACATATGGATAGGAAAAAAAAAAAACTAGAGTACACCCAAATATGGTAAGTCCTTGACTTACAAACAAGTTCCATTTGGGGAGAACGTTCGTAAGTTAGATTCATTCGCATGTCTGACAAGGGAGTCTTATACACCTTTGACACAAATATACAATGTAAAGCATAAAAAAAAACCACATAAATACAGTAAGTCCCTGGCTAAACTACTACTATATACTATCACACTGTACAGTAAGCGCACAGCAGCACAGCTGTGACAATATCAGGCAGAAACGTGAGCTACTTCTGTGATTTGTTTATATCTACAAATCTTTGTAATGCGAGATCTGTTCATATCTGTGAAGGTTGGAAAGTCCAATATTATTAAGTCGGGGACTTACTGTACTAAGCATGTTTGCCTCTAGAGGGCAGAATTTGGGTTTAATTAAAATAAATGTTCTATGTGTTCCTCCTCCTCCTCCTCCTTCTCCTCCTCCTCCTCCTCCTCCTCCTTCCCTTCCCCTTCCCCTTCCCCTTTTTCTTCTTCTTCTTCTTCACTTTTTTTTTCTTTGTTTTTTTGAGACAGGGTCTCACTATGTAGTTCAGACTGGCCTTGAGCTCATGGCAATACTCCTACCTTAGCCTCCTGAGTATTAGGATTACAGGTGTAGCTCCATACCCAGCTAATATTTTTCAAAACAATTTTTTTCAAAAAAAATTTTGGCAGTGCTGGGGATCAACCCCAGGGCCTCATGTATGCTAAGCATGCACTCTACCACTGAACAATATTCCTAGTCCCCAAAATTTCTGAAATGAGTATATACTACTTTCACTCCTTTGTTTGCTTATTATTTGCTTCAATAATCAGAGGGGTGAAACACCTACACCAACTCCCCCACACATACACTGGTCCTTCCATGTCCATGGGAAATTAGTCCAGGACCTTCCATTAATATCAAAAGCTGAGGATGTTCAAGTCCCTTATATAAAATGGTGTAGTAGTTGTGTAAAATTTACACACATTCTCTATATATTTTAAATCATGTCTAGATGCCTTAACACCTGATACAATGTAAATATTATGTAAGTAGTTGTTACACTGTATCTTTTAGGGAATAATGACAAGAAAAGTCTTTACATGTTTAGTATGGATGAAATTATCTTTGAATAGTTTTGATCTGTGGTCGGTGGAATTCACAGATGTGGAACCCACAGAAATGGAGGGCCAACGGTATACACATACAGAGAGACAATGTGTGTGTGGGTTGTCAAATGAATAATGGCAGTATTCTTGGAGACAGCTCCAGATGGCCTCTGCTCTAACTTCCTCCTCCCAAGTCTACCCCCCTTCTCTACTCCTGATCATCTAAACCTTCTGCTAGGGAAAGAGATATCTCCTTTTAAAATGCCACACCTCCTTGGACAGGTGCTAAGGAACATTATGCCTCACCACTTTTTCACCTTAGCTGCAGAGAATTTAAAGCCTATTAATTGTGTAGATCTGATGGTCGGTAAATTTGTCTTGTTTGGTTTTTTTTTTTTTTTCTCCTTTACTCTATTTCCCTCTTTCATTTCCATGGAAATAACCTTAACATCTGTGCCATTTTTTTTATTAGGTTGCTTTTTGGTGAGAGACAGGGCTTAATATCCATACAATAAAACCAAGAAAAAAAGAACAAATGACATCTTTCATCTGGCATTCAAGGCCCTCGGATAGTGGTTCCATCTGACCTTCCCAAATGATCATCTACCCTATCTTCACTGTCCTCTAAGCAACTTTATGTTTTCTTCCCTGGTGCCTTTGTTGTCCTTCCTGCTAGACAAGCCCTCCCCTATCTCTATTCACCTTTTCCATGCCTTCAGGGCTCACCTTAATATAAAATCCTGCAAAAAGCCAGCTGGAGTTGGGCTCTCCCTCTTTTGAGATCTGACTACACATTGGCCACTCTGACATGATTGTTTGCTCTGTCTTGTTGGTTATCTAGGTAATACAGTCCGTCTCTCCCACATATGGGGAGCTCTCTAAGAGCAGGGACTATGGTAGAACCCTCTATTGTTCTTGGTACCCATTATGGGACCTGGCACACATTAAATACTAGGTGGCTAGTTGATTGACTGAATGAATAAATGAATACATGTATGGTGGAAAGGGTACCTAAAATAACTGAGTCTTTACAAGCATAAATAGGAAGACGAGGAAAGAGGAAGCAAAGAATAGACGAATGAATAACTGAGTGAAGAACCAAAAACTTTTTTTTTATCTATCATGCTCAAGACCTACAAGCTTCATCCAGAGAAGAACTTCAATAGTCTGTGTGTGGGTGAGTACATGCGCAAACTGCTAGAGTGTGTGTGTGTGTGTGTGTGTGTGTGTGTGTGTGTAGTTCTGGGGATCAAAGCCAGGTCCTTGCACATGCTATGCAAGGGTTCTACCACTGAGCTGCACCCCCAGCCCAGCAAATGACTATTTGAATCTATTAATAGGTGAGTGCCCTGGGAACATCCAGAATTGGCAGAAAGTTAACAACACCACAGTTAATTTCCAAAAACAGCAGGTATCGCCCTCATTGTTCCCCACTTCTCCACCCTGTGCATTTTCCTTTCCCATGTTAAGAGCAGGAAAACCCAATGGGAAACTCTCAACACCTCACCTCTCAGGTTCTTGATGAAGTCATCTAGTTTCATCTTGCGTTCAGCCTTAACGCTGGGACTGTACATGTCGGTATTGAGAAGGATGATGGCAAAAGCAAGAATGAAGATGGTGTCTGGGTTCCGGAACTGGCGAACCAGGGCTGGATTGCAGACACAATACCGCTGGCTGCAGGATAGGAGGGGCCAAGGGCAGATTCAGGCACCAGCAATCTCTACCCACCCACCATCTACCCAGCCTGGCACCACCATCCCTTTCTTCTAAGAAATACTCCCTTAGTCCTCTGAGTCTGTCCTCTTGAGTTTCTCCAAGACAAGCAGGTAAAAATCAATCTTACTTTTTATGGAGACTTCTCAGGGTTTGTTTTGTTTTGTTTGGCACTGGGGATCAAACTCACAACCTGACGCCTGCCAGACAGGTGCTTAAGCCACTGAACCAAACTCTCAGCCCCAGTTTTTTGAGTCAGGGTCGCACTATGTAGCTCAGGCCAGCCTTGCACTCCCATTGTAGCCTAAACTGGCCTCGAACTCACAACGCTCCTCCTGAGTGCTGGGATTAAAAGCGTGCGCCACCACGCCCAGCTCTTCTCAGGGGATTTAAATAAATTTTATCTCATGTAATCCTATCACAATCCTGTAAAGTAGCTATTCTTCTTCTTCTTTTCTTTCTTTTTCTTCTTTTTTTTTTTAACTGGTGCTGGGAATCAAACCCAGGTCCTCAAGTATGCTAAGCATGTGCTCTATCACTGAACTATGCTCTTGGCCCTCAAGGTAGCAGTCCCATTTTACAGATGAAGTGACTGAAGCTCCAAGTGGTGAGGTAATTAGCTCAAGGGAACAGAGCTTATAAATGGTGAAGCCATGAAAAACACCCACATCTTTCTGACTATAAAGCAAATCCTTCTCCCATCATTGGTTACATGTTCTCAGCAACTTCTGTTTCTCTTTTAAATATCTCAAAGGAATATAGTAGGATTTTGACACAGGTCTGTCTGATCCTGAAGTATGTATAGTGGAATATGATGGTTATGGGCATGGATAGACCATGGAGTCAACACGCCTGAGTTAAAATTCTGGTTCCATACCTTCCTGTATAACCCAAGGCAAGTTGCTTAAAGTTTCTGAACTTCAGAATTCTCAACTACAAAGTGGGTACAAAATGGAAATAATGATAGAAGCACCTATGTCATTGGGAGGTTTTGAGTATTTGGTGAAATAACCATATAAAGTGTTCAGCTTGACACCTGATACCTAATAAGTCTTCCATGAATGTTAGTTCTTCTCGCCTCTTTCCTCTTCTCCTCTGTTCTTCCCTCCTCTCCTCTCCTCTCCCCTCCTCTCTTTTCTTTTTCCTCCCTTCCTCTCCCCCCATCCCCTCCCTCCCCTCTTTTTTTTGCAGCACTAGGGGTAGAACAACCCAGGGCCTCACACATGCTAGGTAAGTACCCTGCCACTAAGCTATACCTCCAGTCCCATGAATGTTTGCTTTCATAGCTGATGCTGTCACTTATTAAATGCCCATGTTCCAGACGCTGAACTAGATATGTTACATGTACTACCTCTGATTCTCGCAACTGCCTTGCAAGGTATGATTTATTATTTGTCTTAAGATAAGAAGAGTATGGGGTTCAAAGAAGTGACTTGTGGACATGTACTCCATGGGCCCCCAAAGTAGAGAGGGACAGCTTCAGGAGTGGGAAGCAGGCACACCTGAAAGCTTCGATGAGTCGCTCCACTTTCTGGGCCTCACCCTGAACCCGGATATGGGATTGGAATTTCCGGAGTGCATCATCCAGATCCATGGAGGAGAAGTCCATCTCATCCACTACACAACTGAGGAACAAAGAAGGAGGTGTGGCATTCTCAATTCCTCCAGAGAAAACCTCTGACCTACCCTCCCCTGCTCAATACCCTCAGTAATACACTTCCAAAATTGGGGCCTGTGGTCTGAACAAGTACATATGAGGACAGTATATTTGAAATTAATCCATCCCAGACAGTCTAGGAGATATATATGGTTATTAAGGGACCTTTCCATCAGTTAACTCACTCCAGAAATGTGAAAACAGAGACCCAAAGCAGGTCATCATATGAGCATATCCTGCCCAGGGTCACTCACAATACTTTAGGAATAGAGTCAAGAGAGATCAGACCCCTTTGGGGCTGAAAGGTATGAGAGCAGGAAGGTCTGTTTATCCTGTTTTGAAAAGTTTATCTCAGCAAAAAGGACAGGCTTCCCTTTTTTCCCTCCTGCCTTCCTTTTCCAGGAATCCCTGGCCCGCCTGCCCCATGCTGGGGTCCTCACTCCAACACATCTCTATTGAATTGCTTCTGCCGGTTCCCAAGGAATTCCCCTATCATCTGTCGGCTCAGGCCTTTTCGTTCCAGGATGAAGTGAGCCACTCCCACTGGTGTGTCTGACAGGAAGCCTCGTTCGATCAAATACTGGATACCCTTCTCTGGCTTCCTGCAGAAAGAGAGGAGGTAGATGAGATGACCGTCCTGGAACTATGCCCTCTGTCCTGTTTTTAGAACTAATTTTGGCCCCACCTAACCATGGCCTCAAAGAACCAAGGATGTTAAATCTACGATGTAGTCCAATCCCTTCATGGTATGGGTAGGAAAACCAAGGCCCTTTCTGGGCATGGTGGCGCAAGCCTGTAATCCTGGCATTCAGGAGGTTGAGACAGGAGGATGGCCGCAAGTTCAAAGCCAGCCTGGGCTATGTAAGCAAGTTCAAGGCCAGACTGCACTACACAGTGAGATCTTGCCTCAGAGAGAGGAAAAAAAAAAAAGAAAGCAAGAAAAAGAAAAAAAGAAAGAAAAATTGAGACCCAGGGACAGGAAGCTACTTGCCCATTTCACAGAGCTTCAAAAGGTGTTCTCATTCCAACTTCCTACTTCACTAGGGCTACACAATAGTTGGAAGAAAATTAGTATTAAATGAGAGCCTGCTTTATGCCAGGAGCATTGATATTTCTAGGAGGGCCGGAGGAATCCTGAGGGAAGGCCTGAGCTCCAGGCCAAGACTTTCTCAGCCATAGACTCTCAGGGTAGAGAAGAGGTTACTTTGTTCCATGTCCCACATCCCAGCTGGGGTAGGGTGTTAATTTTCCAGCCTCTGTGAGTACTTTTATAGACAAGGTGCTCCCTAGGTTTCCACAGAGCTAGGCCAAAATGTAGTTTGGAGCTAACCCATATTCAGAGCCCCAGAACATTAGCACTTCATAAGGCTAAAATTTGGAAGAGACTTTGGTGTTCTAGGAATCTCAGATCTACCACTTCCCAATTGTACGATTTTGGAAAATCCCCTTTACTTCCAAGCCTCAGTTCCTTATCCATAAAATAGACTTTACTACCCACTTTGCTGAATTATTGTGAGAATTAAATATAGGTGGCAGTGTTTAATAGACTATGAAGATGTAAGGCATTTACATCTAATTCCTTCCATTACATCTCATGTTTTCTAATTACATATATTGTTCCCTAATTATTTTGTAATCAAATGCCACAGTCCTACCCTATTCCTAAGCACCTGGCCCAAGACCAGGCACTACAAAGAGCACAGTTGTCACTGAGTAGTTGACACTGAGTAGTCCAGCACATGGCCCTACCTCTCAACACCTCAAACAAACACACCCTGCTTGTCAACAGATGGAAAAGCTGAGGCCCAAGGAAGAAACACACATTGCCTAGGCTTCATAACAAGTAGTCAAAAGCAGACTAGGGGTCCTGATCTCCTGTTTTCCAGACCAGGGCTCTTTGTACCCCAGATCTCTTCTGTAAAGCGGGGAAGACAAGGCTCAGAATCCAGTCAGTGGGAACATCTCACCCAAGGTCACACAGCCAGTCAGTGGCAACACTAGGACCCAAACCTAGGTATTTTGAGGATCTATGAGGGAGAAATACCATTCCACCAAATGAGAGGATGGCAGAGAACCAGGGTCACTGCCTAGACCTCAGTCCTGAGGACCAAAATGCCTATAGTAGGGTAGAGAGGGGTGATGAGGCTAGAACATGAAACACATACTTATTGAAGAGGTTGAGGCCAATTCGATAATGCCGCCTCTGTACCACATCATTATTGAAGGCTGGTGAGTCCCAGCTGTGCCGTGTCTCCCTCTGGTATGTCTGCTTGCACAGGCCAGAGGCTGGCGGCTCCCTCAGGCTGTCGCGAGAAGAGGAGCCGGAGCTGCAGTTGATGGTCTCATTGGAATTGCTGGAGCTCTCCAGGCTCTCGTTATCTCCACCATCAGAGTTCTCGCCGGCTGCCTCACACTTCCCCAACCTCCGACTCCCAGCCACACCACTGGGCCCAGTGCCACTGTTGGGGGCTGGTGGCAGGGGTCCAGGTGGGGCTGGGGCTGGGCCCTCGGGGACTGGGTAGTGGCGGTGTGGAATTGGGGCCCTGCCTGGTGGTCCCTTGTGCTTCAGGGTCCCATGGGGGCTGCAGCCATCAGCCTCATACACCAGCTGGCGATGCACAGAGCCGCGATCTGAGCGGTCACTCAGGTCCACAGAGCTGTCACTAGGAGGCTCAATGGTAAGCAGGGGAAGGTGGGCAGCCCGCAGCCGGAAATCCCTGCATTCCAAGCAACCAGGCCCCCTGCGGGTGCCTTCCTCACGGCTACCATCTTCCCGGGTCCCTGGTGGCACTGGTGGAGGAACTGGGGGTAGGGGGGCTGGTGCCCAGAACTCAGGCCGGCCTTGGGGTGGGGGTTCTGTGCTGGGCAGTCGCTCAGGAGATGTCGGAGGAACTGGGTCATCCAGGTAGAGGGGAAGGTCACTGAAGGACGTGGCTGAGCTGTCTTCTTGCTGTTCCTTTGATTCTCGCTTCTCCAGTTGGGCTGACCCTGGCTCCTCAGACATGGGCCCTGATGGGTGGCAGTTCAAAGCCTCATCGATGGATTCAGCCAGAGACTTCACCTGCACAGGGTGGAAGGGGATTGGGGAAAGGGAGAGAAAGAAGGAAAGATGAAGGAAACAACATGGAAGGATGGGGAGAAGGGAAAGAGGGAAAGAAAAGGGGGGTAATTTTGGTGGGTCAGCTCAGCAAGGAGAATTTCCTTCTCTGCTCCTGACAGGTTCTTTACAGTCTATAAATAACTCCCAGGAAGCCACTGTGAGCTCTCAGGAACTGGGGAGCAGTGACCACCAAATCCCTTCCCATCTCAGATACTCCAATGTGTATATCCTTCCCAAGGCCTTCCTGCCTCAGCCACCCAACCCTTTCCCATCCTTACTCCCCAAAACGCCAGAATCACAGCTTCCTCTGGGCTCTCAGAACTCTGCGTGATTCTTGTTTAGGAAATTCATAATATTTAGCCTTGGGAATCTGGGCCACACCTGGAAATTCTGCCTCCCTGTGGTGGCAGCTTTCAAACTGGCTCCAATGATCCCTGCCTCCTGGTATTGTAGATTTTTACACCATCATGTACCACACTGTACCGAAGTTGGTCTTTGTGACCCATGGTATATGGTAGAAGGGAAGGTATGTTACTTCTGGGATTAGGCTGTAAAAGACTGCAGCTTCAGTCTTCAGTGTTCTGCCAGGCTTATACTTTCTCCCTCAGACCCACATGGTGAGGCACTGAAACCTCCTGCCAACAGCCAAGTGAGTAAGCTTGGGAGCAGACCTGTTAACCTCAGCACAGTCTTCTAGTTTGGGATCCTACCTTACTGCTTGACCACAGCCTCATGAGAGGCCCTGAGCCCAGAACCCTCCAGTCAAGCTCCTCTCAGCTTCCTGGCCCTCAGAAACTACCCAAAATAATGTCTGTTGTTTAAACTCAGCCATTAAGGTCAGTTTTAAGTCACTAAGTTTGGGGACAGTTTGCTGAGCAGCAACAGATAAGTAACATACTTCGGCATCAGACTTGCACAGCACCAAGGGCTGGATGCCAGGCCTGCTTCCTCTCTCTCTCCACTGGACTGTGATCTTCTAGTCCCAATTATTCCCTAGAAGGATGAGTACAGGCCTGATTTCTCTCTTTTGGAACTCAGCTCAACACACTGCTTGACACAGGAGAAATGTTTAATTAACTAAATCTTCATTGTATGAAGGAATGGATGGATGATACAGATCTCTCCAATACTTTTTTCCTCCCCTCCACCTCTTTACTAGCTCCAAGGAAGCATGCCCAGGATAATGGCAGGGCCAGATCAGAGTTTAAAGCAGGGTGATATCTTCTCTTATAAAGATTTAATCATTTCTACATTCATTCAACAATTTCTACCAAGTACCTCCTTGCTTTCGGGTAGAAAACTGACATGTACTTAGCTATGACCTACCTTAGGTGCTTTCACCTGTTACCTAGTTGAACTGAATCTTCGAAACATCTCTGAAAAGAAGACTTTGTCTTCCAGGGTCCGTAGTTCAATGGCAGAGTGCTTGTTGAGCACGTGTGAGGTCCTGGGTTCAATCCCCAGCACCATAAAAAAAGTCTATTTTACTGTTCATGTGTCAGTGAGGGTAAACTGCCCAACATCACACAGCTGGGAGATGGCAGAACTGGGATTTGTACACCTGGGCAGGAGGTATGCTGACATACTCTGAGGCTGGACTGATCTCCCACCCGCCTCACAGCCAGTGACATTCCCATCCTTCCGTGTTTTTGTTGATGCCAATGCCTAGTAAGCAACACCCTCCCAATTCTCTCTAACTTGCTTAATCTTCACGGTCTGGTAAGATCCAGTTCCAATGCTATTTTCTCCAAGAAGCTTTCTCTGGTCCTTCCAGAATCTTTTCTCATGGCTCTGAGCACACTCTATTTCAGGAGATAGTAATGCATCATCATACATCTGTTATTTCCTACCAGACTGGGAAATTGTGAAGAATGAGGACCAGGTCAATGTCTTAGCCTCAGTGTTCTCCTCTGTAAAATGGGAATAATAAACTCTATCTCACAGATCTGTGCTGAGGCATAGACAGTATGAAGCACCCAGTAGGTGTACATTACTTGTTAGTTACACCAGTGAGTTTTAGTTTCTTATTCTTTCTATATACCCACATATTTTTTTGGTTCTAGTTTTGGTTTTTAAAGATAGGGTCTCATCACTCTCATAGTCCCAACTCAGACCATAGGAGCAGCCAGAGCCTGGGGGTGGGGAGCAAAGGCCTTTTTGGGGGCTCCTGACCTGTTTGGAGAAGGAGTCCTCGAGTTCTGTGATGTCATTAGAAAACTCTCCAGATGTGGTGACAGAGCTTCCACCACCATCGATGCCTCCACCACAGGAGCCTCCATAGGGAAGCCCTCGATCAAGCCGGTGGCTCCGGGCACCAGCCATGGCACCCTCGTCCAGCGAGGCCGGCTTGCCCTCGAAGTATGCAGGGTTCTGTGCCTTCTCGTACTCCTCAAAAGAGAACTGCATCCGCATGTTAGAAAGGATGATGCGGCGGGACATGCGGCTCTCTGAAGCTGAGCTGCGTAGCCGCTCAAAGTTCTTGTTCATGCGGTACTGGCGGAAGGCTGTTTGGATGGTCCTGGCGGCCCTGCGGCTCAGGAAGGAGCCTCCATACTTCCTCTCTAGCATTTCCACCTGGCAGGGGAGAGCCAAAGGGAACAAGGTCAGAAAGTCGCCACAGCCTCATGGGTCCTCGAGCACAGCCTCACTTGGGTCACAGCAAACTACGGATAGTCACCCAAATATGACAGGCAATGTGCTCAGTGCTGTCTTCACACTTGAATCTCAGATGGCACTGGTCACACGGGATTGGACCATGTTGTATTACTTTAAAATTTGCAAGCAATATGTGTTAATTATTCAAAAATAACAACAACAACAAAAAAAAAACCTAGAGAAGCCAAAAAAGGAAAGAACAGAAGAAGTAAATGGAGACCAAGAAATTGCAGGAAAGAAGGAAAGACAGAATGAGAGGAAGAGAAGAAAGGAAGCAAAGGAGGGAGGGAGGGAGGGAGGTTGGCTTGCCTAAAGCCCAAGCACCTAGGCCAGTGATGGAGAACCTTTTAGAGCTTTCAGTGATACGAACCTGCCATAGATTTGTCACCAATGATTCTAGGCAATATCATAATTAACATTTTGGTACAGTGTACGTCCTTTCAGGTTTCTTTATTCCTAACTGTAGTATTTTGCCCTTCCCTTTGTTGTTGTTTAGCTAAACAACATATTGTATCATATGTGAAACTGTCGATTTATGTGCGTCCTTCTTCTATTAGACTGTTTTTGAAGACTGGGTGCAGGTCTCATTCATCTTTATGTCTCCAGGACCCAGGCACAGAGCTCAATAATGTTTGCTGAGTGAGCATGAGACTCTGTGGATGAGTGGTGCATGAATGAGTCTTCAGAAGCATGAAGAGTGTATTCTCCAACTCCAGTTTCACTGTCCTTCCTGAATATCACCCTCTCATACCACATCCCAACCCTTCCCTCGACTCTCTCTTGCGTACCACTCCCATTCCCAACCAGAGAGCCATTCCTTTGGTACCTTCTTATCCTGCAAGTCTGTGGAGAGTTCATAGCTGTCCGATAGGGCCTTGGAGCGCTTTATCTCCTCTTCCTCCTGCTTCCTCAGGGCAACACTGGCTGGCTGGAGGCGTGCCCGCTGAGCCCAGGGAAGGCCCACCCCAGCAGGAGGGCCCCCCATGTGGCTGCTGGTGGGGGGCAGCTGGCTCAGCCGGTAGGGGGGTTGGCTCCCAGGGCTATCAACCGCTGTGCTGAGGTCACTGCCTGGGGCGTCACCCTCCACACTGTGGGGATGAGATTAGATGAGCCAGGATATGAGAACAGGAGAGAGGCCTGCTGAGCTGGACTGAAACTGAGTAGGCCAGATTTATTCCGCACCCTGCTTCCACATAGAGACCCCAACACTTAAAAGCCAGAGGGGAGTCCTAGCCTCAAGCTATCTCTCACTGTAACCACAGTCCCTTCCCTTCAAGCCCCACTGCTGTCACAGGCTTATCCTCACTTCTCTTCAGTCCCCTCCCTTAGAGGTACATCTCTCCAGCCCCATTCTCTTGGATGCCTTTCCCACAAGCTCTGCCTTCTCACAATGTTGTCTCCAGTTCTACTCACCCATCACAGCCTGATTGCCTCACAACCTAACCCTCAGACCAGTCTCATCCAAGTCCTGTCTTCTCAAGCTCTTTCTTTCTAACAGTTCCTACCCGCTAACAGCTAGAGTCTCAAACTCTCCTTTCCCTTGATGGTCTAGTTCCCTTCTCCCCAGACCTCTTCCCCTCCCAGCTCTATCTCCTCATGGACCTGTCCCCAACACAGTGCCTGTGATGCTGTGATTTTCCTCCCAGTGCCATCCCCAGTGCTACCCTGGACCAGTTTGGTTGGAATGCTGCCCCCCTCACCCTGTCTCCTAGAGCCCCAAACCCACCCCTACACCCCGCCAACCCAGGAGCTCCCATCCCTGCCTAACCCTGCCCCTATCCATTGCCCCTGCCCTTGGCGGCCTGAGGCTCAACCTGGCCAGTCCCCAGGGTTCCCCAGCTGCTGCTCCAAGGGTAGGGCTAGGGCTTGGGAGGTGCTTCCCATTTAGCATCCTCACAGGTAAAGAGCTGCCCTGCGGGGCAGCTTCCTTTTTCTCCTCATGGCCTCCTTGGCTCAGGTGGGGAACAAGGCAGGAGTCTCGAGACCGAAGAGTGGCAGGAGCTGAGCCCCAGGTTGGCCTGCCCAGTTACTCAGCTGTTTTTCTGCCAGACCTGCTCCCACGGTGCCATGGCAACCAGGCTGCCAGGGAACCCAGGTGTCGACAGAGCCCTGGTGCCTTAAGCCGAGCAGGCAGACTTGCTGAGGAGCTGCAGAGATAAGGAGAACCCAGTAGGGCTCCAGAGGGGAGGAGCAGGCAGGTGAGGCATGGGTGGGGGTGGCTGGGTCCAGAGAATGGTCTGATTTGGGGGGACTCAAGGTTGGGAAGGTCTTGGCTGATGAAAGGGTTAAGGGGCCACTTCCAAGCCCCTGTTTGGCAAAGGCCAGGTAGGGGAGGTGAAAGGGGATTGCCTGTGAGGGTGGGAGCTTGAACTGCTGCAGGCAGGCCAGCCTCACAGCAGGGCACTCTGTGCTGGGGACGGGGTATGGTGAGGGGGCTGAAGCCATGAGGCTGGGCCCTGGGCTTCAGTGGAACCAGGCTCTGCCCTGGTGGGAACTTCTACCCTCCCTAGTGTTAATCTGCAACACTGCAAAACTGCCCAATACTGCCCTGGACAAAGCAGAAACAGAGTAGGGGACTACCCTCCACCACACACTCTTCTATTCTGGGCCTCATGGGCTCCAGATGTCACCCTCTATGGGTCAGATCACCGCCCCCGCCAAATCGAAGATGTTCCTCTTCTCTCTCTCAGGACATCATGATCCCCTACACACACACCTCTCAAACCTCTCCCCTCCCACACAGTTGTGATCAACTGTCTTCTCTAATCATGAACAATCTGAAACTATCACCGAAGTTCCTCATTCTGACACTTGAGGCCTCTCGAAAATAAAAGACAATGCATATAGAGCACTTAACACATTTAGGCACTGTTTTTATCACCTCATGTTTATCAATAACTTGGTTACTCTTCTAAACAACCACATGAGGTAGGTATTGTTATTTATCTTCATTTTACCCATAAAGAAACTGAGGCCCAGAAAGGTTAAGTAGCATATAGATGGTCACACAGCTACCAACGATACAGCCAGGATTTAAATTCAGGCAGTCTGACTCTAGAGCCCACAATCTCGAACATTAAGCCATACTGCAAAGTTGGCTGCCAGCCCTCTACTCCACCCACCCTGGCCCAGATCCTGTTTCTCTCAAATGCTCCTCAGCTTCCCACCTCCAACACTGCTCATGTACTACCTTTCACCTGCAATGCAACCCCCATCACCTCTGCCATACGCAACCTGAGAAATCCCCCACATCCTAGTTCCGTCAAGATTCAGGACATGTATCACCACAATGAAGCCCTCCTGAATCCTGCTGCCAGCCCGAAACTATTGCTGATCCTGTTCAGAGCTCCCACACACAGCACATGGCTGTCCTTCTTTTTATGGCACAGATTAGCTTTGGCAAAGCGTGACAGCTATTTGTGTATATGACTCCCAGAATCCCAGCACAGGAACAGAATTTGGTAATCTCCTACCTAACACACAGCATAGAGCCTGGACCAGTGTAGGTGCTCAATATAAGCTTTGGGCCTGGAAGAGTCAGCACGTGTTCTTAGGTGAGTGTTGAAATAAAGCTCTCACCTGAACTTGTACCATAATCTCCACTGTGTTTGCCATCACATAGCCAGAGAGAGCTTTCAAAATGAGAATCTGACCATTTCACTTTCCCATGAAAACCCTTACGTCGCTCCTCATAATTCACACAACGAACACCAACTAAGCACCTATGCAAGTGCTAAGTGCTTGAAACATAAAAGTGAGCAAGACACACAAGAGTGTTCCCTCAGGGAGGTGATACTGTAGTGGGGGGAAAAGACTATAAACAAACAAACAGACAAACATAATTTCAGATAGGGATAAGTACTAGAAAGGAAAATAAAACAGTCTAAAAGTGCTTTTTTTAATACTAAAAAAAGGTGCTGTTTTAGATGTTGTAGTCAGGGAAGGCTTTGTTTTGGTTTGTTTTGTTTTTCTTCAGGAAATGGCATATAAGCAGAACCCTGATGGAAATGAAGGAGTGAGCTGTATGGCTGTCTCAGGCAAAAGTACAAAGGGTACAGCCCATGCAAAGGCCCTAAGGCAGAACCGTGCTTGGCATGTCTGAGGAACACTGAACAGGCCAGTGAAGTCTGAACAGAGTGAACAATGGAAGACACACAGAAGCTAGAGAGATAACAAGGACCAAATTGTGAAGGACATTGAGCCCATAATAAAACTGGCTTTTAGTCTAATTGAGATTAGCAGAGGAGAGATGTGACCTAACTTAAGTTTTATAGAAATCACTATTCACAGGATAACTTTTGGCTTTCTTACTATGGCCATGGGTGGCTCTCCTGACCTGACTCTTGCCTCATAACCCCAACCTGACTACCTCTTGCTCAACCTTCAACATTTAGCTCAGGTGTGCCCTTCCACACCTGCCTGCCTCTTCCACATAGGCTGGTTTACAGGTCCTTCCTCCTTGCCACTGTAGTGCCCTGTAGTCACCTCTATCCCTAGGCCAAGGGTATCAATTAGCTCACTGAATCTTTGCAACTTACTAAGGCAGGTACCATAAGCCTCATTTTATAGAAAAGGACACTAAGGTTCAGACAGGTGATGTAAACGCACTCAGAGTCACACAACTCTCAAGTAAGAAAGCCAGGATGCAAAACTTACACTCTAGGGATCTCTCTCTCTCTCTCTCTCTCTCTCTCTCTCTCTCTCTCTCTCATTCCTGAGGGTCTTCTGCATGCTAGGCAAGTGCTTTACCACTGAGCTTTATCCCCATTTATTTTTTATTTTATTTTGAGACAGGGTCTCTATATGTTGCTTAGGCTGGGCTTGAACTTCTGACACACACTGCAGTCCTCCTGGGACTACAAGCATGTGTTATTGCCTGGCTCAAGTTGTCTTCTCATGACATTTCATTGTCTCTCCCCACTCCTGGCTCTGTGCTGCTCTGAACTCTCCACTTGAGGGCAGTTCTTCCCTTGAGAGCTCACCCCATTCTGGTTGCAAAGGGAACAGTGGCGGGGACGTTAAGATGTCAGTATAGCCTCCCATGAGAGGGCCTGGCCAAAAGGTTCAGGTCCTGAAAGTCATTTAACAGCTGTGTGAGCATTAGTGTATCATTTTCCTGTCTATACTTTAGTCTGTCATCTGTGCAGGGCTGGAACAAATGAAATTCCCTCTTTGGATTCTTGAACTTCAGAAAGGGCCTTCTCTTTCTGGATTCCTCCCAAATAGCAAAGCACGTGCATGTACACACACATACGCACACATGCACAGGTACGAAAACAGACATATCTGAAGGCCAACAAACCTAAAAGCAAAATCACAAATCTACAACTATATACCTATATACATGAAGATGTGACCATATACAAATACAAACACAGACCCCCACACACACACACACACCAGTGCCCATGTGCACTGTCTGCTGGGCTCTTTTGTGGGGGAAATGAGAGCATCCTCTGCAGAGGGGGGGATATAAGCCATGTTACACAAATAACCACAGTATAAAGTGGAAAGTTATCAGGGCTGGGAACAGAGGAAGTGCTGGGGGAGTGCGGGAGAGAGAACCCTTTTGCTTGGGGGTGGCTGAGCAGAATAAAAATAAACTCACACTTACCGCGCACCTTCCCCATGTCAGGCATTTTCCACACATTATTTAATCTGCATGGCAAACTTGAGGTAAGAATTAGGATTCCTGTTTACCAGAGGGAAAAAAGGCTCCCAGAGGGAAAGTGACTGCCAAAGGTCTCAGAGCTAGAAAGTAGCAGAATGGAGATTCAGACCCGAAAGCCTGTGCCAGCCCTCCTGCTACCTTGGAGGCGGAAGACACTGGTGGACTGGCCTTGCCTAGGAGGAGCTAACAGAGATGAGGAGTGATGGAACCTTGTGAGCCAAGGTTCTAAGATGGGGAGAAGCAGAGTGAATGATTCCTAGGAATTTGGTACTGGTCTGCCTATGGTGAAGGGTACTGACCCTCCCTTGATTCAGCTTCTAAAGGGAAGTCTTCTCTTTCTCCTTCCCTTTGCTGGCACTGCCCAGAGCCAGGCAACCATCAGGGGATGGGATCAGGATCCAGTTGCCATGGAAATGAATGGGGGCTGTTGCCATGGATACCATAAGATGAGGGCAAAAGGAAGCAAGGGATGCCGAGGACTATCCCCATGACAACTTAGGCTCGAAGGGACTGGAAGTGAGAGACAAGAAAACAAGACAAGGAGGTCAGAGCACCAAGATGGGGCCAGGGGTTTGGGGCTCTGGAAGAAGACTGGGTAAGGAGATCAGAGCCAGCGGCGGGTGGAGCGGTTGTGTGTGTGTGTGTGTGTGTGTGTGTGTGTGTGTGTAGGGAGAGCAGTCACCTCTCCTCTAACAGCTCTTCTGCAAGCTGTTTCTGCTGCCCAATCCCAGTGCCACAGTGATTTCAATCTTGAGCCCAGTCTGGCTTGGCACTGGGGCTGCAAGGAAAGAAGGAGGCTAGCTAAAGGGCTGACTGGGTAGACAGTAGGCAAATGCAGGATTTGGGACCACAAAGACCTTCATTTGAATCATGGTTCTCCTTCTTTATGGCCCTAAAAATAAGAGCTCATGTGTATTTAGTGTCTCTTTTTTGCTAGGCCTAGCAATTGTGCCAGGTCTGGGTTGTACTCTCTGAAGGAGATAACATGGAAAATAAAATTGAGGTAGAGACAGATGGAGTAACTTGCCCAGTCACAGAGCTCAGCAGTGGTAGAGTCAATATTCAAACAAAAGTATATCTGAACGCATAGGGCTGGAGGTATAGCTCAGTGGTAGAGCACTTGCCTAGCATGGGTTAGGTCCTAGGTTCCATCCCCAGCATGACAAAACAAAAGGGCATCTGAACACAAAGTTCATGCCCTTCCTGTTGCAGGCACTGGGCAGCTCTTCCAAGGTAGAGTCCATGCACTCTCCATCTCCCAGGGGGCCTTCCCACAGAGGCACACTGGACAAATATTTGTGGAGTAGGTGAGTGAGGGAGCCACCCAGGAGGAATCAGAAAAGACTTAAAGTTAGATGTGAGAAGCACATGACTTCAGTGACTTGTGGATTTGGCTAGCCAAGGGTAGTAGACTCAGAGCCAGTGAGGACTATATGAATTAGGCTTTATGAACCATCCCATTTCACAGCATCAAGTTGAGGTCCCAACAGTCAAAGTGACTTGCCCAAGGTCTCAGAGCCAGTGAGGACTACGTGAATTAGGCTTTATGAACTATCCCATTTCACAGCATCAAGTTGAGGTCCCAACAGTCAAAGTGATTTGCCCAAGGTCTCCCAGGATAAGAATCCTCCACATTCTAAGACCAGTGTCCCATTTTGAGCCTCAGAACCAACAACTACTCTTTCCCACCATGTCCCGTAAGATCCAAAATATCACCACCAGCAGGCTCCTTGCAATTCCTAGACTAATGACAAATTTACCCACACTTCCATGTTTGTGCTGATACACTTCCTTTGTTCTGCCAAGAATGCCCTCAACCTCCCCTTCATCCTTGGACTTGATTGGCCTGGGCATGCTCATCTTCATCTTGCTTTAACGCCAAGTAGACAGGGCCTCCTGCAGTCAGTTCTGACTCACTTCTACGCCTCTGTCTCATCCACACCCATATTGTGGTAGCTCGTGCCACCAGCTAACTTGTGTCTGTCCCCTACTCCCCACTCTCATGCCTGTTTTGCAAGGGCAGCGGCCTGGTATGGTTCACCTCTGTGGACCCACCATGTATGGCCAGGCCAGGGCACTGCACACATCCATTGCTCAGCAGCCACTCTGGTCTCCTAAGACCACAGGTAGAAGTCATATGCGTCTGTATGTGTGTGGATCATCCTGCCTAACACCTGTTGGCCTAAAAGTCATAGCCCCACATACTTAAAAGTCACTCACACGCAACCTTGTAATTACATCCACCAGACACACACAGAGACTATAAGGCACAGAAAATTGCTGCCTCACACAAGCAACCTCACATTGTCAATTTATGGCCAGCCTCATGTAATCACATTCCCTCAGAAACCCAGCAGTAGCAGTCTTTTGCTACTGTGAGACCTGCATAGCCTCATGAAAAGGCATATGCACGGATGCATGGACACACAGAGACATATTTCTCTCACAACTGTTATAAACCTACCCTCTTCTCACCACATAGGCCCAATGCCTTATTTGGCCAATTCAGTTGCCTACCCAGAAGTTTTTATTGCCACAGCTCCTAGGATGGGTATCTGATCTTGACTTGTTCTCTCTCTTCATTTAGTAGAACCCCCCAACTTCCTTCTGTCTCCACTCAAATAAAGGTTGGAATGATTTCCTGCTCCATACCACAGGTCACCTAGATTCACATACACTGGAAAGCAATTTCCTCACCATTCCCCAACCTGACCCTCTACCAGGTCTTCATCAGTGTGGTCCTTAACTCCTGCAATGTCTTCTCAATCACTTGCCACCCAGGGAAACCCTTCCCAGCCTGCGAAAATCAACTCTTACCTTTCTTCCTCCAGCAAGGTCTCCTGAACACAACCCCCACCCCCAGCCACCTTAACGTCTCCTTCCTCTTTGGGCCAGGAACATACTGTGCTCATTAGTAAAACTGTTTCTGCTCAATCATTTTTGCCCCTCACACCCAGCCTACTTTCCCAAAACATCTCTCACCTCCCTCTGAGAGATGAAGAACTCATGGAGAACACAGCCACTGTCTTACTTTTAGTCTCTTACAGTATTTGAGGCCTTGCACCCAGTAGGCTCTGAAGCAATCCTTTCAGGAAGAATAAATAAAGAACAGAGGAAGAGAGTGGGGTGGGGAAGAAGGGAGGGAGAGAGGAGATAAATAATGAACCAGCAAATGAGTAGCTGAGTTGAGAGTGAAGCAATGAGTAGGGGAATGAGGTAAGGTTCTGGAGGAACTATGGAGTTCAGTATGATGGAGATGCTGAAGGGAGGGAGGAAAATAAAGAAAGGATGGAATCTCACCTGGGCCTTAACCAAAACAAGCCACCAATCACAAAGTGTCCACCAGCCCCTATGCTTGGCTCGTTGTATTCTTTCTTGCTAATCTTCTTGACAACCCAGAGAGGTAGATATATTCTCACTGTACTCAAGAGGAAAATAAAGCTCAGGAGAAGAAAAGACTTGCTCAAGGTTACATAGATAACAGACAGTAGAAAGCAAAGGGTAAACTCAGGTGTGTCTAAGGCTTGGAGAGGGAAAGTCAGGGTCTGAGCCCACTTTGGGGTCTCTTGGATGCACCCCTAACACAGAAAAAATCTATAAAGGACATCATCCACTGTCCTGCTGGCAGCCTCCAATGAGTTAGCAACTAGCTAGATGCAGAGAATATTTAGGACCATTGTATTGGGGGGAATTGGCTCCCTCTCAGATTCAGAGGTCCCTAAAGTTATAGAATCACAAACTTAATAGTATAGAATCAAGGAATCCTAACATCACAGAATAATAAAATTACAGCATCAAAATTCTAAATTTTATTTTGAGACAGGCTCTCACTAAATTTCCCAGACTGGCCTTGAACTTGTGATTTTCCTCCCTCAGCCTCCCAAGTAACTGGGAGATGTGTGCCACCATGCCTGGCTATCATCAAAAAAAATTTTTTAATGGTAGAATCATGAACTCTTAAAGTCACAGGATTGGGAAATTGAAACATTACTGCATTGTAGAAATAGAAATCACAGAATTATGTGGAATTTGTTCCAGAATCATTGTATCTTAAACACACATAATTTTTGTTCTTCAAATTGTAGCACCTCAAATTCACAGAATGTCAGAGTCGGAAGAGCTCTCAGAGACTCTCAGATCCAAACCACTTCCCACTTTCCAGATGGAAAAACTATGTATCAGAGAGGTCAAGGGACATGTCCAACATTAGCCAGCTCATACTGCCTCGGACTAATGGGCTAAAGAAGACAACAGGCATGCCCAAATTGGAGCCATTCATTTATTTATTGAGTGTTTCTTGAGTGTTGACCATACCACAAATCAAACCCTACTCTCTCCCAGCCCCTGTTCCCACCCCTGCATAGAAAAGAAGGCAAGGCCTTTGTGGGGAAGGGGATATGGAAATGGGGTGGGGTGGAACATACATCAGACAGAGAGAAGAGATCAGATTTTATTGATGGAAATTCTTTTGTACACAGCAACACATACTCTGAAAGGCCTTTTCCTTCTGATCATATTCACAGAGCACTATGGGAGTGGCAGGGGTCATGGGGCAAGGCCTTCAAGCAGTGAAGAAAATGGCAGCTACAGCCGCAGCAAGGGAACAAATGACTGGAACTAGGTAGGATAGGTACTGCCCCCCCATCTGGTCCTCTGAGCCCTGGGCACCCTGCACCTCTGTTTGTGCTCACAGAGGACAGAGGTAGGTCCTTGGGATGTCATGTGGAGACCTCTCCAGGAGTGGCAGGCTCCAGGGTACCTGGGAAGTGGGAGTGCAGGTGTAGGAAGGTCTGGGTTCCAAGATCCAAGCTCCAAGCTCCACTTCTCCCACATTTTAGTTAGACTTAGGGCTCCAGCTGTTTTTAATTCAGGAGTTGGAGAGACAGCAGGGGAGACAGCAGTGGGAGGGGGTAGGAATTTCAAGAAGGAAGTAAGGGAGGGAAGGGGCATGATGCGTGCCCATCTGGTTCCTGAAGCAGGGGAAAGGGTCCCATGGGGGATCCGCAGGGGTGGGTGGGGCTGGTTAAGGCTTTTGCTTCTGCATAGAAAACGGCCCTTGTCCTCTCAGTTACCGAGAGGAGGGACTACTGCACTCGGAGGCTGGACAGCAGAACTGATGAGCGTCTTCCTCTTCCTCTTCCTCAGTCTCCTCCTCCTCCTCCTCCTCCTCTTCCCTGGGGCCAGGAAGGGCAAGGTAGAGGCCACAGGCAGTGGGTGACAGAGAGAGGCAGAGGCATTAGTTTGCAGAGCAGGGGGAGATACATGAAGGGCCAGAACCGGGAGGTAGAACTAGGATGGGGGTCCAGATTAGAAGGCCAGCATGACGGATTACCCAGGGCCACACCCAACTCAGTCTCCAAGGAGCCTGTGGCTGGTCTCCTCCTGGGAAGCCCTCTCCCTCACCCAACCCAGACTGTCTTAAGGTTACCCCCAGGGCATGTAAACTCAGTTTCTGAGTGTGGCAGATGTCCAGCCGTTATTTTAATATAAATAATAACAATCTGCTCCATGCTGGCACTTTATATACATCATCCCACTTAACCCCTGCAACGATTCTGCAAAATAGATTTTAGAGATGAGGGAATTGAAGCTAAGAGAGCTTAGCTAATTAGCTCTAGGTCACACAGCTGGGCAAGTGATAGAATTCAGGATTTGAACCCAGAGTTCCTGGAACTTCGCATCTCACACAATCCTATCAGGATCTCTGCGTGAACTTGGCACTATGTCTAGAAATCTACCCTGCCTTTGAAGGATGAAGATTTGTATTTCCCAAAGGCTCAAGGTCAGGAAAACAGGAGATGCTCTGAAGTAGAGTGTGGAAAATCCACAGCTTTGGAAGCAAAAAGATCTGGCTTCAAATCCCAGCTGTACAAGTGCTTCCAGGCCATGTGCTCTCAGGCACATTATTACTCCTCTTAAAACCTCAGTTTCCTCATCTGTAAAAAGGGGCTCCTGATGTGAACTCCCCAGAACTGTTGCTAAGCCTAAAACACATATCAAGTGCCTGGAAAAAAATATCAATGGGAACATAGTGGGGACTGTTAACTGCTCATGAACTGGATCTAAACCCCAAGGTAGTTGTCTGCCCTTGCGGAAGCAGCCACTGCAGAGACAGTCATTGCAGGAACAAGTGCTGTCCTGGGGTGCTGTTGCACAGTACCAGGAGCCAGGCTGGACACTGACAATCACTGGAGTTGGGCCACTATAGTTTCATGGTGTGGATGGACACATAGCACAGCTGGGAAGGGACCAGGTACCTTAGAAGTGAAAAGGCTGATTCTCTGGTGACAGTCATGGAAGCAGCCATGCCCCATTTCCAGACTCCTCAATTCAGGGGATACAGCAAATACGGAATCCAGGAAATGGAAGGATTGGGAAGAAATGGGAAGGAAAGCAGACAGGCAGGGGAAGGCACTGCTGTCCATCAGACAGACAAGCACATGCACATATGCACACACGCCCTTTTCAGACTCAGAGCTCCCTCTGACACATTGTTCCACACACTCACTGAATCAGCAAAATCACATGAACCAGGGCTCGAGTCTCCCATTCCTCATCTATAAAAAGAGAAGAAAAATCCATAGCTCTCAAGGTTATTATAAGGAACAAATGATATTATCATCCAGTCCCACTGCTCATTCCTCTCTTCTTCAGGTCAGGCCCCACTACCTCTTTCCTCCTGACATTGCAGTCACCTTCTGGTTTTTTCTTCCTACCTTCCTGGTCCATATTAGCCTTACTAAAGTCCACCTTTGAGCACCAATCTCTTCTACTCAGATACTCATCCTAGCTCTTGATTGCCTCCTGGATAAGTTCATACTCTTCAGTTTGCCATTCAAGGCTCCTCCATCATATGGCCTCATACAGACCTGAGTCAGATAGACCTGGGTTGCAATACCAGCCCCATCTCTACTAGCTGGCTGGCCTTGGATTCATTTCTTCACCAATCTGGGACTCATTTTCCTTATCCACAAAATAAGGAAATACTTAGACTGCTGGGTGTGGTGGGATTAAATAAATTTAAGTATGTTAAAGCACCCATTACAGAGTAGATTGGATGCCTAGAACATGGAAGCTATCACTATGTCTATAATTATTGGTGGCATCATTATCCTACTCACTCATGCCCAGCCTCCATCAACCTAGTTGGTTCATTATTCCATCAGCACACCCAGCCCTTTCACAACTCTGTGCCTTTGAAGATTCTGTTTCTTCCATTTCATACAGTCTTCCTTCAACACAGACCTTCCTCTACTGACGTCCTATCTGAACTTAATGATCCTGCTCAAATACTGCTTCCTGCAGGAAGTCCTCCCAGACTCCCAGCCACAAGAATTCATTGCTTCCTCTTTGCTCCGGCATTCGTGTCCTTGTTCAGGGTTCCCTATTGGTTGCTTTGAACTTTCCTGAAGTATCTCTGTCACCAATCTCCTCAACACCCCTATACCTCCACTAGCACCATTTTCCTTCTCTGTGAGAAAGATGGGGCCCTGATACTATTTAAGATCAATCTTTCCACCTGGGCTCTGGAGCCCATCCCTCCACAGCAACCAATCCCTCTCCCTCCCATATCTTCAACCTCTCCCCCACTGCTGCCTCCTTCCTGTCCTCATTTATGGAAGCTCGAGTTTCTCCCATCTGGGAATAAAAACCCTCTCTCTGCCCCCACATCCCCCTCTGTCCCTCTCTTTTCTTCACAGCTAAGCTTCTTGAGAAATTCGTCTACACTGGCCATCTCTGCTTCGGTACCTCCCACGAGTTCTTCAGCCCACTGCAATCTGCCTCGTGCGCCCACCACTGCATAGAAGCTGTTCTTAGAAAGGTCACCCAGGCCCTCCTGATGGTTAAAGCCAATAAACTCTCTTCCATCCTCAATTTACTCCCCCATCCCACCCCACCGCAACATTTGACACTCTTTAATAAGGCTTTCCTCTGCATGGTCCCTTCCTTCCTCTGCTTCTGGGAGCCCACTCCCAGCTGCTTTTCCTCCTACTTCTGACTCCCCCCACTAATCTCTCAAACTCTTCCTCTGCCCACTCCTTATGTAATGGTGCCCCTTCCCCAGTTTTGCTCTGGTCTTCTCTTTCAGTCCACTCTTATAGTTAACGTGATCCCATTTCATAACTTCAGGTGCAGTGCTCTGTCCAGCATGGACCTCTCTCCTGGGCCCCAGACCTGCCAAGTCTAATGCCTGATGGACATCTCTACCAGGATGGTCATTAGGGCCTTCCAGAGCTCAGAGGGATTGCTACCTTGACGTCTTACCAAGGCAAACCTAGTTTCCTGTATTTCCTACCTTAGTGAAATGGAGTCATCCTAAATCCTTTCTGCTCCCTTAGCAAGTTAGTCACTATAAATCCTGCTGATGCTACCCACTACATAGTTCTAAAAGAGTTGGCATTAATCTGGCTGCTGTTACCTCATCTTCTGCTCCTTTCACCCCTTGTTCAACCTTCCTTTCTCCAACACACTAGGTCCCCTACTATTCCTTAAATATACCAAGCACACTGTTCCCACAGGATCTTTGCACTTCGTCTCCCAGGTAGGTGCGTGGCTCACTCCCTTACCTCCTCTAAGTCTCTGTTTAGAATTACTTTGAGGATAACAATATGCAATATAACAACCACTGCTAAAATCCTATCATTTTGTTTTGAAATCCTGTATTACCATTGTTCTTTGTTGTTGTTGTTGTCATCGTTTTGCTTTTGTTGTTTTTCATTGTTTGTTTGCTTCTTGATTTTTCGGGTTTTTTTTTTCTCTTTAAAATAAAAAAAAATGATAGACAAAAGTCTCTGCTCAGCTGCTGCCTCACCAGTGGGGTCCTCCCTCTTAAAAAGACACCCTGATATTCTCTATTCCCTTACTATTTGTCTTCATAGCACTCACGGACACCAGACACATACATTTATTAATTTATTTATTTACTATTTGTCTCACCTACTGGAAGATCCATCAGGACAGGTATCTGTTTTGTTCAGTACTTTATCTCTAGTGCCTAGCACAGTGCCCTTCATAAATACTCATTGAATGAATGAATCCATTGCTAGGTCTGAACACACCAACTTAATATTAACTCCATCCTCAATCCTCTCTATCTCCTCCCCATCCCCCATTAACTCCTCAGTCTCTGATTCTGGTCCTCTCTTGTGCCCAGTCACCTCTAGGTCCCTCTCCTCTGCCCTCTCCTCTGCTCTGTCTCCACTGCTACTTCCTTAGACAGACAGATTGACTGACTCTCTTCTCTCTCTCTCTCCCCCGCCTCTATTTTCCTTTTTCCTTCTCCCTTCCTCCCTCCCTCCCTCCCTCTCTCTGCGATTACTCTAACCACCTCCTCCCTAGACTCCCTTCCTTCTAAAATGCTAATTTGATCATGCCACTTTCCCTACTCAAGAACTGTTCATGGCTCCCCAGCTGTCTACCCAAAGGAAAAAAAAAATAACAAGCCTGAACACCCCAGAAAGCTGCTTGAGGCATAACTAACCTCTGCTCCCTCTAATGCTTTGTTTTGTCCTTTCTCATTTCCAGCTTCTGTACAGACTCTCACAGCACCAGCAGCTTTCACCATTAGCTCTCCAAATCTTTATGGTCCTTGAACGACTACCTCGAATGATACTTTCATCAGAAAACTCTGCCCGACTCATAAACCAGAAGTACCCCCTGCCAAAAAAAAGTCCTTTAGGGGCCAAGGATATAGCTCAGCAGCACAGCGACTGTCTGTCAGGCATGAGGTCGTGAGTTCGATTCCCGGTACCAAAAAAAAAAAATCCTTTAGCATTTACCTGGGATCTTTTGAGAACCAGAAGTATGACGGAAGTTAGTAATTATGTCTGAGACCAAGCCAGTACCCCAAATTAGGCCTTTTAGCTGTTCTCTACGCATACAATTCACTTCTCAGACTGACTGCTAATATGATGTTTCTAAAACAAGAAATTTGCCAAATTATTCTCCTATTTAGAATTCATTCACGTGACACTTTGCCACCAGCAACACTGGTTTTCAACCTTTTTTGGGGAAAACAATTTTTTGGAACAGTTCATGAAAATCATAAACTATCACCCCTCAAAAAAAATTGCACACAGGTATGCACGTGCAATTTTTGCATCCATTCTGAGGAGGTGGATGGGTCTCCTGAAGCCCATGTGGGACCCAGGAGCTCCAGGTTAAGAACCTCTGGCTTTACCCAGCAACATCCAGGTTCTTTTGCATATGCTATCCCTTCTGTCTAGGATGCTCTTCCACACTTCATCCTTCTATCCCTGGCTAGTCCTTAGTTATTCTCTAGGATTGAGTTTGTAGTCTGAGTTGACCTGCACTGGGCCAGATTCCTTTCTCTGGGCTTCCATTCCTGCCACTCCCCCATCGTGCTGTCCTCTGTCACTGCCCTTCTCAATGTCCCCAACTGATAGAGACTTCATGGAGGATGACAACTATTCCCTAGCACAGGCCCTGTCTATAAGAGTACTCCCTCCAACAGTGTCTCCTGAAATAAATCCTAGTAACAGCTTGTTTACATTAAGTGCCTATGAAGTGCCAGGCACTTAGTGAGGGTATTCTGAATGGATTAGCCTGGATGTGTCATCTACTCTTCAGTGAATAAACTCTGTGACATTAGCAGTATTCTATTTTTTTTTAACAGATAAGGAAGTAGGTTTGGAGATGTGTGAGGTGAGTTGCTCCAGGTCATCCAAGTAGATATGGAATTAAAATTGCCCCAAATGCTATGGCAAGCTCTGGTTCACCAATTCTCACTGCTTTGGGTTACAGATTAGCAAATGGCATTAGTAGAAGAAAAAGACCAAACGCAAAGGCTAGACCTCCTGACCTAGGTTCCATTTTCTAACACCAGCTACTCTGACTTTTTCTCCCACATTATCTGTGTCAAAACTAGGCACTTGTCTCTCTTTTCTTATGATAGTATGACATACCCCTCTCCAACCTGTGTACTACTCTCAACCTCCTCAGCTCAAAGCCCTGCTATGGTCAGGTTTACCCGTTGTTCCAGAACCATCCTCAGACATATACAGTTTTTAAGTCTAATCCAGTACTACACACTTAGCTAGGAGGAAAATAAGACATGGATGGTCTCTGGTCTTTCAGAGTCGACAGTTATCCAGGAATTTTACATGCATCACTTCCAATCCTGAAAACAGCCCTAAGAGGTAAGTAGGCATTAGTCCCATTACACAGATGTGGAAACAGGCTCAGAGGCTAAATGACTTGCCCAAAGTCACAGAGTCTGTAAGTGGAAGAACTAGGACTTAAATAAAGGTACTGACTCAACTGTTTCTTTTGCCCATGAAGTCATTCAGGTTGGAAGAGCCAGAGTGGACAAGACCATTTCTGGTGGGGGAGGGGGTGAAGGAAAGCCTCAGTACAAATATACTCTACTGCAGGAAAGTTTCCCTGGCTCCCAGATGGGGTTAAATGTACCTCCTCTGGCAGCCTTCTGAGTCTAATTCTGTCCCATCCCAAACCACACTATGCTGTGTCACTGTCTACACATCTCTCTCTCTCTTCTAGACTCGAGCTCTCTAACAGTAGAACCAAATGTAATTTATTCCAATATCCCACCAAAGTTCAGCACAACACCTAACCTAAAGCTGGCAAGACAAAATACTAATTGAGTAAATGAGATGGTATTTGAGCAAGTTGTTTTAAACAAAGGATTTGAATAGTTGGGTATAGGAGAAAGGCACAAAGCGGAAGGAAAGTGAGTTAGTAAAAGCAGGGACATGGGACCAAGGAAAAAGACCAGTGATTTTGAAATTATGAAAGGGTTTGTATAACATGTTGTTGTTGTGGTTGTTGCAAAAACTGGATCGTGCATATTACACATACTATCAACCCTGTTCTGCAACTTGTTTTTTTCATATAAAAGTCTTGGAGATCTGGCTGTGATATACACAGATCCACTACAAATAATTCATAATGTGGGTATATCATTGACTAAAAGCTGCTCCCTACTGAAGAATATTTAGGTTTAAAAAATTTTTTTGCTATGCTGCCCTAAGTATCTTTCCATATGTCTGGGAGTACTGTTGAAGGATAGATTCCTAAAAGTTCAACTGTGGGACTAAAGAAACACACATTTCATGTAATGTGCAGATAAAAGTTATTTCTATTGCTTTAATATTTTTACAGACTGGTTAAAAATAAAAATTACTTCTACTCATATAATCCTGTCTTTATTTTGAGAAGCAGATATCATGCAACTTTTCAATTAAGAGTTGGTCAAGAGTGACATTCTACCAGGGTATGTGATAAAAAACTGTATACAATATGGCCTACATTTGCAGTCTGGGTTGGGGTGTTTTAGAAAAAGTCTCTGGGTGGCTAAGTTGAGGTTCCTCTTGTATAAAGCCTTAGAGAAATCTAGCTCCAAGATACAGTTCTCGGCTTGGAAGAATATGCACATTTAAGATTCTTGTGGTAACTAACAAATTGACCCCATTAAAAAATTGTACCAGGGGGCCGGGGATTTAGCTCAGCGGCAGGCACAAGCGCATGCCTGGCAAGCAGGAGGTTGTGCCAGTACCACACACACACACACACACACACACACAAATGTACCAGGGCTGGGTGTGGTGGTGCACACCTGTAATTCCAACACGTAGGTGGCTGAGGCAGGTGGATCGCTGTGAGTTTGTGAATTTGAGGCCAGCCTAGGCTTCATAAGCGAGTTCAAGGCCAGCCTGAACTACACAGTGAGACCCTGTCACACAAACACACACGCACAAAAGTGTATCAATGTGCACTCCAATGAAGGTATCTGAGAGGTAGTTTCTCCACAAGCTTCCAAAATCTAAAAATGGTGCTTCATTAGTTTTAGTTACCTTTCATTAACTGTTAGGAAGCTTGAGCATCCTTTGTCACTTATTAGGTAACTTTCAAGTTCTTCTCTGAATTGTCAAATCATGTTATTTTTCAATTTTAAATGGGTTATGTATCTTTTTCTTATTGATTTCTGGGAGATGATACAGATAGAAATACTAACATTTTAAATATATATATATATATATATTATGTATTTACAACTGGTTACACGTTGGAGTCATAATCACGCATCACCAGTTGGCACAGTTTATCACTTAAGATCAAGATCAAGTTCTGTTTGCTTTTGCTGTTCCAATAACATTTTATCTGATATCTGTGTGCAAAGATACCATCTCCTGGTCTGTTATTTTTTAACTTTGTACAGAGTATCTTTCTTCACATCCACACAGAAGTTTTAATTTTTTCTTTTTTTTGGAAACAGGTTCTCATTAAGTAGCCCACGCCAGGTTCGAATTTATGATCCTCCTGCCTCAATCTCCTGAGCACTGGAATCTCAGGTACTTGCTACCACACTGAGCGTAGGAAGTTTTAAATTTTAATGTCACCAAAATTTTTCTATTTTATGGTTTATATTTTGATTGTTTGCTGTTGGTTGGTTATTTTTTCAGGTAGGGTCTCACTATATTGTCCAGACTGGCTTCAAATGCCTAAGCTCAAACAACCCTCCTGCCTGAGCCTCTAAAGTAGCTGGGACTACAAGTGTACACCACCACAGTTTGCTTGGCTCTTGGGTTTTAAAGTCATACTCTGAAAAGCCTTCTTCATTTTAATATAAGAATATTCCAGATTTTCTTATGATACTTCACAATTGTACTTTTTGTATTTGTTTTTGTATGAGGTAGGGATTCAATTTTTTTTTCCCCAAATGGGTAGCCAATAGTCATATCCCAATTACTGACTCCCCACTGATTTGAAGTGTCTTCTTTATCATAAATTAACTTCCCATGTCAACGTATGAGCTTATTTCTAAACTATTTTGTTCCATTTATGTATTCCCCTATTTCTGTGAGGTTACAACATTTATAATTACTGAAACTTTAGGGTAACTTTTGTATCTAATAGGGCAAGTTCTTCATTACTCTTATCTTCCAAATTTTTCTTAGACATTTATGGGCATATATTCTTCAAATGAACTTTAAAATATAATTGTCAAATTCCCAAATAAAATATTCTTTTGTGTGTGTGTGTATGTGTGTGTGTGTGTGTGTGTGTGTGTGTGTGTGTGTGTTGATGGTATGGTGGTACTAGTGATCAAACCCAGGGGGACACTACCACTGAGCTATACTGTAGCTGTTTTGATTTTTTATTTCAAGATGGGGTCTCACGAGGTTGCCCAGGATGGCCCCAAACCACCATATCCAGCCCCACGGAAATTTTGAATCCTTTTTTTTTTTTTTTTTTTTTTTTTTTTGTACTAAGGATCGAACTCACAACCTCACGCTTGCCAGGCAGGTGCTCATGCCGCTGAGCTAAATCCCCGGCCCCATGGAAATTTTAATGTAAAATGCATTGAACCTTTTGAGCAAATTGGGGGTAAAATGCCTTTTTTTTTTCTTTACCATGTTGAACCTTCCTATCCATGAAGACGATATGACCCTTGATATACTCATCTTCTTACAGCCTTATGCTGAAATTTTTAGTTTTCTATAGAACAGAATTTCATATTTCTCATAAATTCCTAGGAACTCTGTAGGGTTTGTTGTTATCGCTGTTGTTTTGTTTTTGGTTACTGTTGTTGTGTGTCATACTGGGTCTTCAGTATGTGCTCTACCAGTGAACTACATCTTCAACCCTCTTTAGTTTTTATTTTGAGATAGAGTCTTGCTATATTGCCCAGGCTGAGCTCAAACTTGTGATCCTCCTGCCTCTGCCTCCTGAGTAGCTGGGATTATGGTGTATGCTACAACATTCAGCTCTATCATATCTTTTAATTAGTTATTGCTGGTACTCAGAGAAGCTAATCATTTGGATGCATACTTACTTTGTTCCACCCATTCCATTCAATTTTCTTACTAGTTGTAATAATTTTCATTTTATTTTGATTACCTATTTTTTCACTGTAATTCCAATAGGACTTATTTATGCAAACTCCAAAGGATACAAAACTAAACGGATACTGTTTTAGTAAAAAAAAAATATGGTAAAGATAGCAAAAGTAACCAAAGAAGCAGGACAGTGGTCACCATAGGGAAGACGGAGAGGTGTCACAGAGGGGCCATCTGGACACTGTAAAGACTGCCCAGTAGCCTCTTACTTCTTTTCATGAGAACCCATCACTTTGTCTAAATAGTATCTTTAAGTAATACTAATTCTGACTCTTCTTTTTTTGGTGGCGTGCTGCTAAGGATTGTACACAGAGCCTGTGCACTTGCTACATCCCTGGCCATTTTTTAAAAATGTTTAACTTTGAGACAGGGTCTCTCTAAGTTGCTAAGCTGCCCAGCGTTCTAGGGTTCTATGTGTGTGCCACCACATCTAGTCTGACTGTTTCTAATATTAATGCCACCTTTCTTTTCAAAAGCCCATTGGTTAAAACCTCCAGAAAGCCTGGCACAATGGCACACACCTGTAATGTAATCCCAGATAGTCTGGAAAGCTGAGGCAGGAGGAACACAGGTTTGCGGTCAAGCTGGCCAACACAGTGAGACTTTTATCTCAAGAAACAAAACAGACTGTCTAGAAAAATTATTGGCTAAATAATGGTGATAGAAGTTATTCTTATTTTCTTCCTGAAATGTATCTAGGGCTTCATGGTTATATTTAATTACTGTATTTGGTTTCTGATAAAAATTCTTTACCAAGTTTTGAAGTTTTCACAGATTCCTAGTTTTCTCTATTAGTTATCTATCACTGTGTAACAAAATTACTCCATCGTAGCAAGAGAACAGATGTGTAATTTTATCAGATCATTTTTCAGCATTTATGAAAATGATTATATGATTTTTTAATATCTTAATGTAATAAATTACAGTAACAGCTTTCCGAATGTTGAGTAATCCCTGCACTCCTGGAAAATCTTCATTTGTCAAGATACATTCTTTTAATACACTGACAGATATCATTTGATACTTTTTAAAATATTTGTTGCTCTATTAATATGTGAGATTAGGCTACAGGTTTGTTTTGTTTTGCTTTTTGGTCTAAACCTACCTAGTTACTTGTACTTTTTTTTCCTGGTGCTGGAGACTGAATCCAGGACTTTGTGCATGCTAGGCAAGCACTCAACCACTGAGTTATATCCCCCAGCCCTGTTTTGGAGTCAGGGGTCTTTCTGTGTTGCCCAGGGTGGTCTTGAACTCGTGGGCTCAAGCCATCCTCATCCTCCTGAATAGCTGGGCTACAGGCATGCACCAACGTACCCAGACAGTTCCTAGCCTTACAGGATGAACTGGAAAACTGTCCATCTTTTGCTACTAACTAATCTTTCCAAATTCAATAGAACTTCCATTGTATCATGATTTCCAGAATATCAACTAAATCTGGTACTATGTCTGACAGAAAACTTTAAACACCTTTTCAGTTTATTTTTTACTTTTCTATTCCACTCAGGGTTTCTGCCCCTTCTTAAGGCATTTCAGTAATTTATACTTTCTTAAAAAAACTTCATATAGATTTTCATTTTTATTGGTATAAAGGCACTTTCTTATAACTTTTCCCCATCTCCTCACAATCTTATTTTATTTATTTCTTATTTTATTTATATTTTCTTTTTTCTCAATTGTATCTGCCAGCTAATGGTCTACTTAGTTTGCTAATCTTTTCAAAAGCTATCTATTACTTTATCAAATCATTTGTTTTCTATTTATTAATTTATGCTTCTACAGTAATTATTCTATTTTCTTTTAGTTTTTTTTTCTAGCTTCTTGAGTGGAACAATTAGTTCATTTAATTCAACCTGTCTTATTCTCCAATAAAACCAGTGAAAATTATAAATTTTCCTTTGGAACTGCTATGGCCATATCCCATAGGTTCTGATACACATAGTACTCTTATTGATGTTATTTATTCTAAATAGTATATAAATTTCATTCTTATTTCTTCTTTAATGCAAGATTTTTGCTTTTGGATTTTTGGAGGGGGGAGTTGGGGGGGGTCTCACTGTATAGTTCACACTGATCTGGAACTCAACAATGTAGCCCAGGCTAGCCTCAAACTCAGTAATCCTCCTGCCTCAGCATCCCCAGTGCTGGAACTTTTAAATGTGGGTAGGGCCTAGCCTTTTTGATGTTGTAGTTCATACTTCTTTTGGTTGCATTTTAATTAGAAAATATATGGTATGTTTTCTAATTAACTCGGAAATAATGTTCTCCGAAGGTGTGGCCAGATTTGTCCCTCTGCCTGAACACCTTTCCACAGTCTCTCTAACTGGCAAATATCTAGTCACCCTTAAGAACAGCTCAAATGTCACATATTCTAGGTCCAAACACTCCTGCTTTTGGGGGCAGTCTCCAGGAAAGGATAAACTACAAATGGATTCCAATAGTCCCCTTTGGTTTGCTGACCTGATCTCCCAAGCATTCTCCTCAGACACTCAGACACCCACTCCACAGTCACACAGGGCTAAGGGACATGGGGGAAGGTTCTGGCAATGATACTGCATATTTGTCTGAAAGGGAGAGGGATTGGGGGAGGAATGGGTCTAGCTCTTACCTGCTCTCTGCCAGCCTGCCTGAGGGGGTAAGCTTCATGGAGTCAAGGACCTGAGTAGGACAGCAATACTGGTGTAGAGTATGAGACGCTGTGGACCTGAGA
>RJWM01016317.1:0-45765 GCA_004363535.1 Dasyprocta punctata | reverse complement strand
AGGCTCACTCTACATAGGTCTTAATTTCCTAGCTTTCTAGAAGTCGCTGCTGCCTAACTCTTGGCTGCTGTACAATCTGTTGCAGCTTTAAATATTCTCTATGTTAATGCTGATTAGCGCATAAAGTGGCAATTAAGTTTTCATGGCATAATTTCTATGTTTCACTGGAACAGTACTAATAGTACATTGTGTCTGTCCTTTGAGAGAACCCACCTGTTCCCCGGGGGAGACGGCAGCAGGCCGGAGCTGCGGGCTGCTCCCCAAGTGCTGGTGTTAGTCTGGGACTGAATCGCTGCATCAGGAGCCCCAGAACCTGGGAAGGTGCGAGACTCGGAAGACGCCAGACGCAGAAGATACGCGCATGCGTGCCCGCAGCTCTGCACCTCTAGAGCTGCCCTGGTCTTAGACTCAAAGGCAACCATTCTCTGTGGCCTTTGCCGCTTTATTTTCCTGGTATTTATTTCAAAAACAGGGAGATCAATGTGCAGCAAACAAGAAAGGACCAAGACGTAGAGGGAGGGGGAACGAGGGAAAGGGGAAGTAGAAAGAATCAAGGTGTGTTGATGCAAGTCGTGTGCTGCAAACTGGTGCTAATAAACATAAAATGAAACAGCAAATGGTGCTGTGCTCTGCTAGCCAGTGGAGCTGTGCGACACTCGAGTTTCCTGTGAAACTGTACCCGTGCTGCCGTGGATTCTCCTCTGCGTCTCCCTTACTTGGGTCGCACTGAGGATCCCAACCTTCAGGTTTCCGCAGCAGCTCCTCAACCTGTAGCTCATTTTCTCGTCTGTGTTCTATTACCCTTCCTTTGGCCTGATTCTTCGCTGCCTCAGCCCACTGCCTTTCAGGAGCCCGACATTTGTTCCTCTTTGCCCTGGATTTAGGTCTGCACCAGGCCCGCTTCCTTTCACTCCAGCCCAGTTCCAGTCCTAATGCACCTCCACCATGAGCCCAGCCATGCAATATGCTATTCAGTGGCAGCGAGGCTGAGACGGAACTAAAAATGGGAAGGAGAAGGACAGGGCCTGTGGATCCTGGCTCAGCGACAGGGCTGCCCAGTGCTGAAGGATAACGGTGAAATACTTGTGCAGCAGCCCAGGGGAAGGAGCTGGCTCCCAGCCATGTTGGGATGGGCAGTGCAAGAAGATCAGGGTCCTAGCTCATGGCAGTGTACACAGTCAGATAGGTGGCAGCTGTCAGGGAGCAGTTCTGCATGATCTAGAGAAGCTTAACCTCACCAAAGCTGAGTCAGGCTTCATGCGAAGCTGTTGGGGCTTTACACTTAAAAAGACTTGGGATCTAACTCCTGCTGTTCCCTAACTAGCTCTTCATTACAGGAGTGTACGACAAGTGACAAGGGTTTATATTCAGCGGTAGCCCTGAGATCCCAGCACTGGTGAGAAGAGACAGGTAGATAGGAGATGACGGCCCGTGTTTGGGTTCTCAGCAGTCAAACTAAAGTGAACATAGGAGTTGAGACGGGGAATGCGGAGGGAGCCAGGGCAGGCCAGCACCAGAACTCCCTGGTGCATTTGACACCTCACCAGCTGGTGGGTGAGAGACTGCTCACTGTCTCTCTTCTTTAATCAGCACTGGTCCAGGAACTGGGCAGGGAGCCCTTGGAGCTTATGAATAAGCAGGCAAGGGCACTGGATAACAGGCAGGTTTTCAGATAGATGGTGCGGGCAGCTGCTTGAGAAGGGATGGAAAGGCCACTACCAGCAGTCCTGTCAGCCCCCACCTCACCCAAGACCTGGGCAGCCACCTGGAAAGCCATCCCAGAGCCAGGAACACAGTTTGCAGTGGCAGCCCTGTACTTGGAGCATGTGTCTGAGGGCCCAGGTAGAGTGGGGATGATTGGTGTCAGGAAACAGCTTGGCACAGAAAACAGCTTCCCAATGGGGAAACAAATCAGGAATCAGGTACCAAAATACAGCCCCTGACAGGGTTCAAGGGTCCCTTTGCTGCTTTGTTTTGTTTTTAAATTTTGTTGTTGATTGCTGTTTTTTTGGTGCATTCTGGCTGTTTTGGGATGTTGTTTTATTTTGGTTTTTATGTCTGGTCCTTTAAACTTCTGGATCAGTCAATAATATACGTGTGTAAGAATCTCTGTGTGTGGGGGGTGGGTGTGAGTGTGTGCACTTACACATTTATGTGAAAATAAGAATCAGTATCAGAAGTCAAAGGGTAATCAAGTTGCCTAAATATGTTAAAGGACCCATAATTATTCCAGTCTGCCTGTCCGTATTTACCATAGTTTTGATAAGCATCCCTCCTTCCAACTTCAAACTTCATGAGGGCAATGAGAATTTCCAGTGTCTAAGATAGACTAAAACCCTCAAAAATACCAACCAAATGAATCATCTGTATTTCAGGCCCTGTGTGTGAGGAATGACTCAGACTGCTTCAAAGCTCAGGGGCGTCTGAGGACACCTGACCCTGCTTGTCTGTCGCAGGTGCACAGTGGGATGAGTTATGTAACCATGACTTAGCTTAGGTAAACACGCACCTGTTGGTTGCAGCACTATGTAAGAATGTAAACATGAGGTAACAACCTGTATAAGAATTGTGCAGTAATGATGCAGGTGGTTCTGGCTCTTGCTTTTGCTCTGGCTCTTTTATGTGCTCTTTTCTGCTCCATGCTGCCTGCTGCTGTTGCTGATGTCTTGCACAGGTACATTCTTTAACCTCGGGACCTCACCCTTGAAAATCTCCCCTGCAGCCCCTTAGCAGACTGTGCAAGGTGATTTACTGCATTATTTCTAATTTTTGTTACAGCTTAATGCAATACCATTAACCTCGTTTTGTAAATGGCAAAGTTGACATTTAGAGAAAGCCTATATAGAACCTATAAGTGGTAAAGTTTAGAAATAGCCTGTACACTAACTCTTGTACCATATAATGTGTCTAGATTTGCAATTTGGAAACATGGTTATTATTTAATAGCTCTAAAGTAGGAGAGAGATACTCAAGCATTCTGGGAACAAATGGGAAGAGAAAAAAGTGTCAGAAAGGAAAGGAGTAAGAATTGTCAATTTCCAGAAAGATCTGGTAGGCATAAACACTTTGCCTGGTGTCTTAGTCTGTTTGTGCTACTAAAACAAAGATCCAAAGGCTAGTAATTTATAAAGAACACAATGTGTTTCCTGTCAGATCTGGAGGTTAGAATATCCAAGATGAAGGCACTGGCATCTGGTGAGGGTCTCTGTGCTACCTCACCCCATGGTAGAGGGCAGAAGATATCACAAAAGTGGGCAGAACTTGTTTTTTAACCAACCCACTTTCCTAGTAACAAATTTATTTCCCATGATCAAGGCATTAATCAATCCATGAATGCAGAAACCTCAGGATCCAATTAAAGTGCTCACCTTTCAACCCTGTTCCACTGAGGATTAAGTTTGCAACACACAAACTTTGGCAGGCAGGTTGGAACTGAAGGAACTACTTCAGTGTTGCCTGATTTAGCAAATAAAGCTACTGGTCACTGGAAAAGTTTTAATTGCGATCAACAGCAGACAATTTTTAATGTGCATCAAAAATTGCATGAGAACAATAAACTAAAATTATTCATTATTTATCTCAAATTTAAACTTAACTGGGCATTCTGTATTTTGTCTGGTAGTCTCACTTGGGTTTGATCTTTAGGATAATACATGAAGCTACTGGTAAACACTGATGGAAACAGACTGCTAGTTGAAGAGATGTTAGAAGAACTTTATGTGCTTGTTTCCTATGAGGCACTGTGAAGGAAGAGAAATGTCTTCCCAGTAAATCCTCGTGGTGCTTGCAGATGGAAAGGCATGGGAATATGCATGCTTTACTGTGACATCAGGGTGTGGAATAAAGTGACACACTGCTGGAGAGATTGTACATGGCCTGGGAAGGTTTGTTGGGGAAGCATCCGCTCCAGCTGGGTGTGAGCTACTCTCATTTCCCAGGTCCCATCCCACCATCTAAACTCCATACTTCTACCAAAACCATGTTACAAAATATGAATCTAAACACATTCTTACCCTTGCTTAAAATTCTTGGATAATCCCCACCATCTTCTTAATGAAATGCCAAGTCTTTCTGCACAGAGTCCAAGCCTCTGGGTCACTGTGTCTGCCCACTCTGCCTTGCCTCTGAAGAGCATCCCACGTCCTTCAGTCACACGTCCCTGACCTCACACTTTCTCTCAACCTGCTCGTGTCTCCAGTATTGCTTTGGTCCCTCCTCATTTGCCTAGCTCCTACTGTCTCTGCTACATGGCTACGGGGTATGAAACCGCTTCTGTGTGGCCAGTCCTCCCCTGCATGAGGAAAACACCTATTCCTCCCGCACGCAGCACCAGTCTCTCACCCTCCTGAAACGCGCGCCTCCATGTATGCAGTCTTGAAGCCTCCTCTTGTTAGCCTTCCTTTATTATAGGAGCACCAGCACCCAGTTAAAGTCTTCTCAGATTTGATATTTTATCTTTATCACGACTTGAACTCCTTGAAGAGTAAGATGGTGTTACTTTTATCTATATCTTCAGGATCTAATGCCAAGTCTGATGTGTAGATAGAGTCTGGACATTTATTGAATGAATGAATGAATGAATAGTTTTAGGAAAGTCACAACTCCTTGCAATGTTACCTAGTGTTACTCCTAATAACAATACTTACTATATACTGGGCCAGACACTCAATTAACTAGTTTATTTGCATGACTTTACTTATTACTGACAGCTACTTCCTCAGCTAGATAATTTAGAAAATTCATTTCACAGATGAGGAAACAGAGGTTACACATGCTGGCTAACTTGACCTGGCTAGTGATAAGTCAAGCATTTGAACCCAGGAATATCTAACTGCAGAGCCAGTGGTCTTAACCACTAGGCAACTCTGCCTCTAAACAATTGGCTAAAACCCTCTTCTTCCCTAATCTACAACTCCTATTCTTTCCATGGTGGCTTAAAGGGCACTTGTCGTGTGTGCCGTTCAAGAGATACAGCTAAACATATCTGCTGGGAGACTCAGAGTTTATGCAAATACCCAGACAGTGAGCAAAGCCTGTGGTTTTGGTTTTTGACCTGTTTGTAACAAATGAGCCATGGCGGCTTGCTTTGATTGTTAACAGATAGATGGAGCCGACCCAGCCATCGCTGTGCACTTGGCCGTGGACTGAGTGGCTGCCCTGTTCAGGGCCTCTGTACGGTGGACCAGGTGGTGAGGGGATTTCACAGCCTTTAACGGGCTTCAAGAGGATAGTTCCACAGGGAGGAGAACGGCGTGGGAGACGCTTTCAAAGAGGAGTTTCTGAGAGACACAAACCAGAGATAGCAAATCAGGGGTTGGCGAGGGCAGGACCCAATGGAAGCGTCAAGTTGGGATCTGGGTACAAGTCCTCGTACCCCTTAGATCTCAGTGTCCTTGTACGTCACCCCTGTCCAGACCTTCCACAGTGCACTCTCACACACATGAGGTCCGCGGTATGTTGCAAGGTATTATATGGAGAAAATCACTTCATGTTTAAAATGGAAATGCCTGTCTTGACAAAGTTGGCTATTTTTTTCATATATGTTTTTACTGCATGATTCCTCGAGGCCATTATATGCTGCTGTAAATTACTAGTCTTCCAGAGATGACGCACTTGATAGCATTTCCCAAATTTTATCACCAAACCACATTTTCAACAAGCTTATCATGGAGCAAAGTTTCCCAAGACAGAGCTCAGGAGAATGCGACCCTGGGAGGTAGCTAGGGATATTTGTCTGAAGGAGAGCTGGGCTGTCACTGCTGCTTGCGAGAGAGCAACTGAGACAGAATGGCACAGTTAATTTGTTTACTGGAGAGGCAAACAGAGACAGAAGGACACAGCCAATGTGCTTTCTTGGTTGAAAAGCTATTGGCACATCTGGGTCCCTGAAACTTTCCCAGCTTACTTGACAGTACATGAAACCCCTGTCAGAGACAAAGTGAGCTTTGCTTTGAGAAATAGTTTATACTTGTATGGAATAGGTTCACTACATGGTACATTTTGTATAAATTGTATATGGATTAGCTCAGGTCACTTTCCAGAGAACTTCCACAAAATGGTTGTGCATGTGGTTGCAGCAGAGATATTCGTAGCCTTCTCTGAAATTCATGAGTTCATCCCATTTAATGCTAATTAAACACGTTCAGCGAGCTTAAGTATCTGGATAGCTAGTGAGTTTGGAACCACACCTAAATCTTTTTCTATTAAAGTGCCAAGGACAATTTCAATTTTCTTTAGTTTTTCTTTCTTTCTTTTTATGTTTTTTTTTTTTTTGGAGGGGGTGACATTAATTAGGTTGACCCCAATAAGTCATCAACTTATTAAAGCAATCTCTGATACCAGTTGAAAATTCAACATTTAGTGTCTTCCTGGTCACTTGAGGAATAATGAAACTTACTAGAATTTATGAAAATTTGCATTTCCATTTGTGAATAATGAATCATAACAAAACTTGCAAGATTAAAACACAAGCCATTTTGCTGGTCCACAACATTTGCTGGTCACACTTGGAGTTAGTCACATGGCAGTCGTCATCGGCTCCTTAGCCAGGATCAAAAGATTCAGCACGGCCTTTCGCTCCCATCTAGTGATGGTTACTGGCTCACCCCAGGACCTCCAGTCCCCGACAAACAAACCTGGATTCTCCCCACGACAGGGCTGCAGGCTCAGGCCACTTGAGACCTAGGCTTAGGCATTCTTACCTCACCACTTTCTCCAATCTTGATAATCAAAGCAAGTCATAAATCCAGCCCAGGTTCAAGGGGAAGAAAACAGACTCATTCTTGATGAGAGGAACAGCAAAATCTTACTGCAGAGGAGCCCATGGGTAGTGATGCTAAAAACCACCTTTGTGAACACTCAACCACTCTGAGAAGAAGTCTCTTAAAACATCTGCTTGCTCAATGGCTCCTTTTGTTTTTTAAGTCTGTCTCCTTGTTTAGAGGACAGAGCTACAAGTTACCTAGTAAAAACCGATTAGACAAGACAGACTTTGACCTCAGAAGGAGTCTCTCCACAACTGATTTTGAGTCTATCAGATTCTTTTCCTGAGAATTTTAAGTTGTGACACAAAGATAAAAGTGAGTGAATCAGGAATATTGAAAAGCCATTTGATGTATTCGTCGCTCTCTTATACACATGGAAACACAGAGCCAACCCATTCATCTATCCATTCAAAAATATCCACAGCATACCCATTACATGCTTGGCACTGTGAAGGTGTGGGACCCACTTAACTGAGAGAGAATACTGCAAACACTTACACAGGGAGGGGAGACCAAAATTCCAAGTTTCTAGAGATGGGCTGTGGTTCCAGAATCTGCTGATGCCTGGCTATGCACCCTGTCCTTATTTGCTCTAAGTTGCCTCTGGAAATGTAGAATAAAATCTTATTTTTCTTAAGCTGGTAGAAATAGGCTCTGTTCCTTGCATCTAAATGAGCCCAGATATAATATTCTAAGAAGAGAAGCTGCCAGTTACTTTCTGTGTTGGCAGAGAGCATATAACATTAGAACAAATGTCTATTATTCTGGGACTTCCAAGAATTAGTTCTTGGGTGACATGGTCATTTGGATTCTGTGACAGCAGGACCTCAGGATATTTGGTAGATTCTTCTTTATTTTTATACAGCAAGACACCTCCAAATATAGTAAACCTCTGACTTATTTATGGGGCATAAAGTGACTTATGAGGAAATAATCTCATCTCTCTGACAATAATTGTTTAAGTCTGCTGAGGAGTTTGAGTGTTTGTTGTTTACCAGACACAATCCTAGGCCCCTGTGAAACACCAGCAAACCAAAGTGGCCAAAGTCATGGCAGCCTGGCACATTTTTCCTAATTTATGAAAAATAAGAAAAATCTGACGGTCGTGTTAATTTTATTTTAGAAACAAGTCTTTTCCTCAAATGTTTTCTATAACAGATATTTTCCTATCGATAAATTTCATGGCTAGTTATAGGTAGCCTTTGAATACTGCAGAGTGTGTGAGTACAGTAGAAAACAAAAAACAACAAAAAGATATTTAAAAATAATTCAGTGACCTTAAAATAATTGTGAAATAATTTGCAGATTACTTTCTTGCAGAAGTTAGTGTCTAAACTTTTGACTACAGATGTGTTGACCTTCCTCTGCATGTGATAGGACCCATGATGTCAGGAGAAAGAGTACGACCCAGCAGAATTTGGGCAGGGTAACTCACCTACTATGGAATGCGCATAGCTTGGTTTCATCCCCAGGAGTTCCGGACAGTTTTTCTTTTTTCCTCTGGAAATTATCTTGGTTAATACAGATTTCAATATACATCTTGCCTCTGACTTTTTAAGGATAAAAAATTCTATCTAGTTTTTAAAAGTATTTCACAAAATTAGAAACATTAAATATTTCTTGAGTTGTTTTTACATGGATAAAATTTTGACTTAAAACATGGTTCTTTTTACAAAATTCAAGCTGCTTCTTCTCAGACGGTTTAATTTGAGGCTGTTCTAGGAATTCAAACATTCACATTGTTCCTCAGTAATCCACCAGCCCCGTCAGTGCGTTCACAAAAATATTTACTAGGTCAATTGTCATAATTCACTTTTACCGCTTCCTGATAAGGCAAATGTCTCTATAACAGGGGAAAATAGAACATAGATGATAGATAGATACATAGATAGATAGATAGAGATAGATAGATATAGATAGATAGATAGATAGATAGAGATAGATATAGATAGACAGATAGATAGATAGATAGATAGATAGATAGATAGATAGATATAGATAGATAAATATAGAACTTTTGGTGTTCTTAACCACATTTGCATATGAGCAGTATGGAGAATCATTAATTTGTGCCTGTACTTAATATCATGCCTCTTTGCGTGGCCCATAGAAACATGTCTGCCCAGTTGACCTCATGAACATGCAGCAGGGAAAGATGTCACATGCTAACTATTCCAACAAACAGATGACATAGCAGAGGAACCAGGAGTGATGATAAAAATCAGGTTCCTGTCTGAACTTGACTGCTTACTGGTCATACGACTTGGAACAAATTCTAGTAGGTTAGAACCTGGACTCTTCATCCATTATATGTCCATTCTAATCGCATGTAGCTCAGTAGCACATTGCTGAAATAGTGTGGCAAAGCGCGGTGACAGAGGATGGAGGTGTTGCCGCCACTGCGAGGTGATGGAACAGTGGCGGAACAAGGGGATGGGAGGAAGCAGGGTGCAGACTTGTAGGATCCTGGAGCAGCAAAGGACATGGCCAATCAACTCCTCCACGCTCTCCGTTTTATGGACTGGTAATTAGTGGCACCAGAGCACAGCAAGCCGACTGACAGAGCCAAGACTTAGGCACAGGTCTAAGACCAGAACTAAGATACTTTTCAACTCGCTTGTTGTTTCATTTTCCCCTCACATAACAAGAACGATATCTGCGTGTTCACTGTAGATCAGTTACCAGAGTGGCTTTAGCATAGCGGTGACTCCAACCCCAAGAGTCATCTGAAACTCCACCACTTCACTGAAACTTCTTTGAAAAGAGGAAATTTTGTATCATCAGGACAAAAGGGAGCAGGGTGCTTAAAGAACAGCCTCTGTCCCTGACTCCATGAACTCTGTTTGTGTGTTTTCAAAAGGAAATTCTCTCGGGGCAGAGAAGAGGTCAGCGTGCTGAAAGATAATACCTCAATTTCCGTGCCCCATCGTCAGGACTTGAGCAGGCTTGTTGTCTACAGTGAAGCCCTCGCTGCTCCACAGCTTTCCGGAAGCACCCCAGCTCCCGTGCATCGCTCCCGGCTCTGAGCGGCAGGGGAGAGCAGTCCTCGAGGCTCGGGGTACACACTCATCACCTCCCCCGCTTCATCTTACTCTGGTGTGCCCCTCGAGATGCGTGTAGGGTGCTCGGGGGCGGGACAGGGAGGAGCAGCTAGCACTGTGCTGTGGTGTACCTGAGGCTTTCTGCTGGTTCTGGATTCAGAATCCTGCGATGAGCATCTTGATCTTCTACACAGACCTTTCGAAAATCGCCTCAGTAACTTTTCCAGGGAATACTCTTTCCTGCAACCCTGGAGAGACAGTACTAGGAAACTTCATCTTCACTTGGGGGAGCAGCTCAGAAACGCCACAGTGGTCAACCATTTGCTCAACAAGCTCATTTTCCCATGCCCTCTGATGGAGAAATGTTTGTTTAATCTCTTCCAGATTGTGAGGCTGGGTTGTTTGCAGAGGGATTCCAGCAAAAGCAAATAGTTTGTAAGGTAAAAGCTTCTATGTAAATTCTCTGAGATCATTCATCATTTATTAACATGGATTATATTTTAAATGGAAGTCATTAATTTAAATGTATGCATTGTGAGTGAAGGGCAGAAGGCTATTTTGCTAACTGTGACTTAAATAGCTAGGGAACGTCTTTAGCTTTCTATGCCCTGAGTTTCCACTTGGGGCTACAGAACAAAGAAAAGCATGTGGACTATTGACTTCGGATATTCCAGCAACTATCTGTATTTGTTTGCCTTCATTCTTACCTTGAGGAATATTAGGAGTTTACAATTCAGGGACCAAATAATGCTACTTAAATATTAGTCACCGTATTGTAACTGAATTGATATACGCAGGGACAGAAAATGTTTAATTTGAGCCCCGACCGCACTAACATTGACCAACACAGTCTCCTGAAACAGAAGTGAATGACCATAGATAGGTTCTGTATTATCTGCTTCCACCTCTTTGGAAAAATTCCTCACTAGCTAAGATATTTCACTTAGAACATCTGAGCTAAAACATTTTTGTCTGTGGCCAGTTATAGTCCTTTGTGAACAAGATTGTACTCTGTGAAATAAAGGTTTATTTCCTTCCTGACATATAAAATTAAGGTAAGTTGGTATCTTTGAATCGCAAGGCTGGATATTCTTGCTGGTGCTATGGATCATGGAATTGCTGAGGAGACAGGACTCCCACCCCTCCAGATAAGCGTTGGCAACCTCTTGTCCAATCTGTTTTGTTATATACGTTGCCATGGTGTTGGAAGGCAATGGCCTAGATAAAACATTGCAGTACAGAGTCTCATGCAAAAGCTTTGTGAAATATCCTGCCTCTTAGTTGGTCTTCAAAAAGCCAAGGTCCTCACCTGGCACCCACAATCTGGTGGATGTGAGGTCATCAGTAAAACCTCCAAAACTCTCCTTAATAATACATGCTGTCTTTTACATTTCTGAAGACCCCCAAAGTGCCTTAGTTATTTTCTATCTCTATCTCTCTCCTTTCTTTCTCACCCCCTTTGCCCTCTTATTCTCTCTCTGTCTCTCTCTCGCTCTGATTCTCTTGCATATATAACTATCACAGGGAAACAGTTGCTGGTAGTATACCCTGTAACACAAGCATTTCTGTTGCCTATTCATTTATTTATTTATTCATTCATTTATTTATTTTTTGCACATACTGCACCTGAAGCTCAGGGAGCTGGAATGCACCATGGTTCAGATAAGTGTCCCCTAAAGTCCATGTGTGATACAAGGCTTAGTTCCCAGCTCAAGGCACTATCAGGAGATGGTAGGATCTTCAAAGTAGGAGCCGAGTGGGAGGCTTCCCAGTCATTGAGGAGTGCTCCCCTGAGGGGAATATGGAGGACCTCCACCTCTTCCTGTCTCTCTTTGCTGCCTGACTGCCATGTGTCAAGCAGCTTGGTCTACTCTGTGCCCCTTGCCATGATGTGCCACCTCACCATGGACCCAAGGCTTTGGAGACAAGTGACCATGAACTGAAGCCTCCAAGACCAGCCAAACTAACCTTTTCTCTTAGAAACTGACTATCTTAGAAATTTTATTACAGAAACAGAAAGCTGCCTAACACAGGATTGCACCGCTCAGTGCAGGGTTTCAAGTCAAGTTCCATTCGAACTACCTTTCTGATCTGATATCAGAGTCTACACTTGCTGCTTTCGTGGTCTAAAAGGATTTAATTTCACCACATGCCCCCTAAGGCTATGCCAGTGTCTGACCTGTTACTAATCCATAGATCACAGACTTTTGTAGTCATCATTTTTTTTTTTTTGAGACAAAGTCTCACTATGTACTTGAGACTGGATTTGAACCCACTATGTAGCCCAGGCTGGCCTTGAACTTGCAGTGATCCTCCTGCCTCAGCCTCCCAAGCGCTGGGACTACAGATGTGCACCATCATCCCTGGCCACAGAATCTTCTCATTGGCAAAGAAATTGGTGACAAAATCTAAAGAAGGCAAATATCTGACGGGGTTAGAGGGATACTATGGGAACCAGAAAGTGCCAAAGAGCTGAAGGTTTTATACATCAGTGTAAAAATTGCTTGCTGTACTTAATATACAACTATTTAATATTATGTGAATATATATTCACATGTATGAATTCACACATTTTCTGGCAGTATGATTTTGATTATGGTGCTGGACTTCAATAAGCTTCAAGTGCATTATGTACAACTATGTGCCGCAAAGCAATGTTTTAGTGGATGAAAAACTAAATATATGAAGGTAGTCCCATAAGATTGAAAGGAGCTGAAAAATCTCTGTTGTCCAGTAACCATGTAGCTGCTGTGACATAGTGCAATGCACTATTCATGTATGAATCATGATGCTGATGTACACAAACCTATTGTCAATCATAGAAAAATTGTACATAACGGTACAGCACATAATACTTGACAATGATAATAGACAGCTATGATACTTGTGTATGTATTTACTAACTCATAGTCTACTGTTATTGTGGAGTGCATTCTCTCCCTTATTTATATATGTGTATTTGCTGTAGAACTTCATGCTATACTAGCACCAGCAACAGCCTTGAATGTCTGGTGTTTACTACGACTGTTGTTTGCATGTTGAATGATTAAACTATACTATCTAGAGGTATATGCAAGTATGCTACGATGTGGGCACAGTGATGAAATTGTCTAAAGACATGTTTCTCAGAATGTATCTATCGTTAAGCTATGTATGACTCGTGTGTGTGTGTGTGTGTGTGTGTGAGTGATGCATTAGACCCATTAATCCAATAAGCATTTTTTAATATTGTAGTGTTTTGGTCACATCTTAGCATCTACATTTGAGTCTCAAAGGCATTACTCAAGAAACCAAGTCTATCTAAGCTCTTCATAGGCTGACTGAGGACGCTCAGACACCAACTCACATTATAAAAGTATTTAAAATGTTGTAAAGTTGTTTGCACTTACCTTTTTAAGGAGATTTTATAAGAGTGATGATGATTCTGGCAGATCATCTGATTTCTGGCATATAGGGCAAGACAAATAGTCATAATTCCACGATATCTAGGAGTACTATTATCTTCAAGAAGGGGAGGGAAGTCCTGCACTTGATGTGTCATTAAAAGGCAGAGGTTTTGTTGTAGGTATCCATACATGATATCATTCAATATTAACACTGTATAGGTAAGCAGCCAAAAAACATGGAACAGATTCTTAGCTGAACAACTGACAAATTTTTTAAAGTAGCTCAGTTTTTCACCCTGATTTCTTTTGAGGTCTATATCACCTACACCCTGCTTATATAGCAGATTTCATTATTCCCACTTTTCTGCTTATCCAAAAACTGATCTCAAAGCTTCCTCAGACTCACTCTGTTCCCACTGATCTCCCTTTATTTTTCAGTGATCCTGCAAAACTGTTGGCTTACAAACAATAAGCTGTTTGGCTTACAAACATTTACCACAGTTCTTAAGGCTGGGAATTGCAAGCTGAAGGTGTGGGTGGATTTGGCATCTGGTGTGGGCTCCTTTCCTGGTTCATAGAAACAATGCCTTCAACATCCTCACACAAACAAGACCAAATGGACTCCCTTCAATGTCTTTCATAAGCGGATTAATTCCAAACATAAAGGTTCCATTTTCATCTTCCAATCGTTCCTTAAAAAGCCCTACCTTCTAATCCTGTTCCTTGGAGGCCAGGATACCAACATACAAATTTTGGAGAAATACGAACTTCAGAACACAGGTACTACTCCCCAGAATTACGGATGATGCAAATCTCATATTGTCTTGAGTTTGTGTCTGTTTTGTTGTGTTGTGCCTGTGTCTTAGATCTTTGTCAAAACTTTTCTTTCATTCACACTTTGTCATGCAGAGCTGCATCTATTTCCTTCCTTCTTCTACTACAGCTAAAGACTAGTCACACACACACAGAGAAACACACACACTCACACACACTCATGAAGTATTTTTTAACACAGATGATTCATTTTTCAAGAATATCCAAAAAGGGCCATATATTGTCACAGAATAGTTATGTAACTTTTGACAAGTCATGTAATTTTGGGGGTCTCTACTGCTTACTTCTAGAAACAAGGTATTGAATTAATACTTTACAGGAGCATTCCTCAATTTTATGAAACTCATCTAGGAATGCCTATTAAAAGTTGATTCTGGATGCTATAGCCCTTCTTGGTCATTTACTAGAACAGAAATGACATCTAAGTGTCTGAATTTTTAGCATTCCTTGACCAATCTTGCACAAATGGCTTGGGGACTGCATTACAGTAAGCAATGCTGAATGACAGTGATTACCAAAGCAGAGAGGATTGGAATAACCTGGAAGTTTTAAAATAGTGCAGATTTGCAAGCCTCGCCCCTGGCCAATAGACTCAGAATATTTGCAATACTCAAGAGATGAGCCCTGGAAATCTGTACTTTTTCAAAGTTTCCCCAGGTGGTTTTGAAACAACCAGTCTTATTACCATCATTTGGTTAAGTGCTTTCAACTACTTTCCCATCCATATTTCATTAGCCTCAGTTTCAGTTCTGCAAGCCCTCTGGCTAAATCCCATCAGCTCTCTCTAAGGGGTGAAAAGCAGCCCAAAGCCAGACTGCCATTTTGGAAAAATAAAATCCCCTAGGAGACGAGTACATTTCAAGTACCATTTTGAGCTAAACACTTGATTTCAGCAATAAATCTGTTTCAAAATTATGAATAAACATGGTTTAGTGAAACTGTTGAGAATTTCATAAAATTTGCCTTACATGACTAAGCTGTTGCAGCTTTTCGTATTCAGTTTAACCCACATGGAAAATATTAAATCACCATATTAACAACACCATTTAGCAGTTAGATAGCATGGCAGTTGCCATGGAAATGTGCCAAACACAGGTGGGCTGGCAATGTGTGTGGTGGTGCGGGGGGGGGGATATCATGGGTTATAGAAGGACAGTTATACCCCATTTCCATATGTAAGTTATTCTTATAGCCAACTGTTTTTAAAAAGATGTTGTGAGCTTTTTAAATATAATCTTTCACTCCTCCCTTATTAAACAGGGAGAAAATTATTTATTTGCTCTAAACAGCATCTTACTCCTAATGAAAAGATGACTATTTCTTCCTGCATGTAGAATTACTGAATTTTCTTTCACATAGAGTCTTATGACTGAACCTGTAAAATCCAAGTGCATTCCACATCATGCAAGACTCTAGATGCCTATAATTCTGCCCATGTCTCTGAGGTCACCTCATGCAATTGTTTATTTGATGTTTATAATAATCTTATGACACACATTTTTTTCATGTTTGTTTCACAGATGAGCAGGACGCTTAGGAAGCTTAAGAGCTGGAAAAAATCCCCATCTTTTAGTCGTATTATTGTAATGCCTCATTATCAAAGAGAATACAGATTAAAGCCACAGAGAAGAAAATTATTTAAATTTGTTAATGATTTCACAGTTGACACCTTTAGATTTGCTACCCACACTGGTTTGGTCAGTTCCTTGTGAGACATTTCTGACACAATCACTAACAGAGTTGATTAAATGTAATAAGCCTTAAATCCACCCCACTGCTACTGCATGGAATTCCCGGGGTTATGGGTGAGGAGCTACAGGTAAAGGTAGTTTTAAAAGTAGTTTCTGATTTATAGAATTGAGAATTACTATTGAATTATGGAAAAGCTTATGTTGCCAGGGAGGTGATCAAGCTGTCTGGGAGCTGTTTGGGAGACTGTCTGAGAAGGATTAAGAAGGAAACTTCATGAGGTCACTTTCCTGTTTTATTCACTTTTGTATCATCAGTGCCTGGTCTAGTGGCAGGTCAACAATAACAATGATACTACTGCTATTAGTCTTCAAAATAATAGCAATAAGTGGTAACCTGAACTGATTTCTCTGAACCTGGCACTGTGAAAAATCTTACATATTCTCTTACTTAATCCTCCATAGAGACTGATACCAAAATTATCTTCTGCATTTTCCAATAAGGAAACCTTGGATCAGGTAGGCAGTAACTAGCCCAAGTCCTACACTAAATGTAAAGAGCAGATTTTCTTCTTATATAACATTTCTTCTCAGAGATACTGTTGTGTTTTGGGATGAAGAGAAGTGACAATAAGGGGAAGAGAGAAGAAAGAAAGCTACAGGGAAGAAAGAGAAGATGTGAGACAGGGCGAAGAGGCAAATCAGGGTTCACTGGAGGAAAATATTTAATATAAAATCACACACATACAAAAATATATATTGCATAGTATATATATATATATATATATATATATATATATATATATATGATTTACAAGATAGATTACAATTGTCACCTGCAGAGCCAGGTAAGGGAGCAGGGAGCATGCAAAAAGACCATCTACACCCTGGAAATCCAAAGGATCCACTCAAAATTTGAAGGTTTGGAGTTCAATGCAGAGTCCCATGGTAGTCCATGGTCCGCACTGGAAGAGTGAGCAGCCTGTACTAGAAACCTAGAAATGGCCATCCAAAGGCAATGGTGACGCAGAAGCTCCTCCAGCAAAACAGCAGCAAGGCTTCCTTCTTTCCCTTTTTATTCCATCTAGATTACAAGCCTATTAGTCGGTGCCACTCACACCCAGGGTGGGTGTTCCCTCTTCAGTATGCCAATCATCCCCATACCCAGTGCTGTGCTGAACTAATCAGCTACGTGTTTCCTACTCCGGTTGGCACCGCACTAATATCAGAGGAGAGGGAACACAATAGGGGGAGAAAGAGGAAGACTGATGTGATAAAGGAGCAATGCAGAATCCCCCTGAAATCCATTCCAAACTTTTTGTCTTCTAAAAGTCAGGTCGTCTTTCTTGTCACTTGCTAGAAACATCTGCCTTACACCTCAGTCACTTGTGGAATGGGTGCCTTCCATATCAGAATGAAAAACACTGTTCTCTCTCCCTAAGGAAGGGAGCCAGTGCAGGAAAGTCCTGCTCAAGTGTATTATTAGGCGATGGTGGTTGGGATTAGACTTTTTGTTGTTCTGAACAAAGGAGTTACAATGCTCAGTTGTATGTGGGAAGTCTCTTTTCTTGAGGAATTTCATTTCTAGAAATTCTTTCTTTCATTTGCCTTCCCTGAGATTCACGTTAAAATGTGATGAAATATTACCTTCCAACTATATGACTAATAGACAAGAAAATAAATTGAGCCTCAGTAACCCTGTTATGGTAAGGTGTGGGGAGAAGGTAAGAGAAGCTGGCCAAAAACCCAGGCTGAAAAACTTTCTTTGGGCTTTTTTTCTCATTGTTGGAGCAGTGATAGTTAGGGATTCAGTATTAGGTTGTGGGCCTGAGGTAAAGTCCTAAGGCAGACCATTTTCTTGCTTTTGGTCAGGGACACTCAGATCTGCCCCACTGGAAGGTATTCCTCTAGGTGTCCTATAATTCTAGGGTTCCCGTACTGGATCTGTGACCAGAGGCCAGTAAGACATGTGCATTTATCTAGAGTGCACCTCTGACTATCTTACCTTGGTACATGAATTAGCAGCATATGGCTTGTCAAATATTTCCACATCCTGGACTTTGTCAAATACAGTACTGAAAGAACCCTCCCTTCCCAGAGCCTGCAGTGAGAAGAGTCTTACCTAATCTCCGAGGAGGTGCTAACACCAACGATTACCAGAGTTCCCTGGGGCTAAACAACAAAGTCTTTTGTAAAGGAGATAGCAGGTTTCCAGGCAAGGCTTTACTTACTTGAATCAGGAAAGCTTTTCCAGCCCTCAGACACTAGACTTGTGAAAAATGCTGTTTCTATTTTCTTTAATGAAAAACCAGAATGGAAAAGTGTGTTGCGTGCGGTGTCCATTCTTGGAGTCAATGCACCCAAGATTCATTTGTGCTAGTATTCAACATGATTGTGGATAAAAGTTACTTCTGCATATGTTTCCTTATCATTACCTGCATATCAGGGATAATAACAATAACATTATAGATATTTTGTGATGATTGAATGCATCAATGCCTGACATGTAGATTATTTTATAAAATCAGACACTAATCCTAAAATCCGGTCCTTAGGACTGTAACTTTATACTGTGTCCCCTCTGCCAAATCCTACACTTTTGGTCTCAAAGGGCTCAAAATGACACAAATTGGGTTATCCAAGAAGCATACTCTGAATGGTGGCTCTCAGCATGTAGTATGTCCGGAAGGGGAGATTCTTCAGGGCAGTCCCCAAAGAGGAGCAAGAATGAATGAAGGAAGAAAGCTGAGCATCCTCAGCTGACCCTTGAGCCTCTGGACTGAAATGGTTTTCAGAGGGTCAAGCACTGGGCCGCCCTAGCCAGGCATTTCATTCTCTCCATGCCTCAGCCATCTTCTTATGTGCCCGGCCCGGAAGGACAGGATGTGACCTCAGCTCAGATGGCTCTCTGAAGCAATCCCTGAAGGCAGTGGCAGATGAAATGTGTCTGCTGAAAGTACTCCTTGCAGGTGAGCAGTACATACTCATGCAGCAGAGATGGGAGGGTCCTTGTGGGCCCACCGTGCCATACCCCAGCCATATGGTACATACCAATAACCAGCTCTTGGTTTCAGCTGTGCCAAGCAATCTCCTATATATGGACATTTCTATCTGTCTGTCTATGAATCTATGTATGTATGTATGTATGCATGTATGTATGTATGTATGTATGTATCTATCTATCTATCTATCTATCTATCATCTATCCTGAGTACACATAAGTTAAATAAACTGCCCAAGATCAACCATCTAGAAAATAGAAGTGTGTTTTGAAGCAATCCAGTCTAGCTGCCATGCTCATCTGGTATACGCACGCTGTCTAGCAGTGAGCTGACTCTTCAAAGAGCTCTGTTGGTCTTAGCAGATATATAATGTGTCTCTTACAGAATGATTCTCAAAATTTGGTCTCCAGATCAGCAACATCAGCATCACTGGAAATTGGGTAGGAATGTGAATTTTCTGTCTTCATCTAGACTCACAATAACAGATTCTCAAAATGGAACTCACAATCCATTGCTTCTAAAGCTTTTTGAGAGTTCTGATAAGTCCTCAAGCTTGGAAACCATTGGCAGGTCATAAGGAAAATAAAAACCAAACAAAACAGCATATAGCATCACCTAAGAGCCTTTCGGTTCAATATTCCTTCAGGCTACCTCTGTTGGTCCTTCTCTGTCCTTTGCTGGCCATTGGCTTCCAGCTGCTGTACTTTCCACAGCTAAATGTCACATGAGAAATGGAAAGTTTCCTATTATACAGTGTTGGCATTATCTCCTCTCAGTCTGAAGAATACTGTTCAAATTGTTTTATTATTTACAATTTGATGCTATCCCAAGGCAATATTTGGCAACTCAAACCAAGCATTCTGATTTTCTAGGCAGGCCATAAAGTCTTGAATTGAAATCTCAGCCTCAATATTTACTAATGGCCTATCTTTGACAAAGTTCAAAATCAACTCTGCTTCACAATTTTTATCTGCAAAACTGGGGGTACTCTTACCTGCATCACAAATTTACTCTGCATATTTAATTATAACATTAATTTAGATAATTGCATAGTTTCTGATACATATAACGTGCTTCCTTAAAGACCCCTTGTCTTGGTTACTTTTCGCTCGTGGCCGAGACAAAATACCTGATGCCCAAAATTAGGGAAGGAAAGGTTTATTCTTACAGTTTCTCAGGAGTTTCAGTTCATACTTAAGTTGGCTCCAAGATAGTGTGGCATGGCGGGCCTGCTGTTCATGGTGGCTGCAAGCTGCAAGGCGCGAGCTGTGCTGGTGAGAGAGAGAGAGAGAGAGAGAGAGCAGAAGAGAAAGTGCAAGAGGAAGACCCGCCCTCCCTTACACTGTATCTCAGCTCCACCCCTGGGTGGGTGTAGCAGTCACGTCATTAATCCTGGCACTAGACAACAAACTGATCACAAGCGTCAGACTCAGCCCCATCAAAAGTATGTGAGGACTTGGGGGTACATAGTATACCCAATACACTCCTATAAAATTTATGTGGATGGTGTCTTCTCTCTTTTCCTTTCAGATGTCTTAGAAAGACCAACTGTATTTAAGAATCAACAACACACACATAGATCATATATTTATGCTGGGTAGAGCATCCTATTCATTCCTCCTTCTTACCTTAACAAGAAAAGTATTTGCTAAGATATTTTATATTTTTTCTAAGAAATTTCCCAGCAAAGGGCTAGAAACATACTAGGTATTCAAGTGAGGTTTGTTAAAATGAATATATGCACATGTGTGTATACACACAGAAAAACTTTTATGAGTACAGTCAGCCATCCATATCTTCTTCCGTACCTTTGGATTCAAGCAAACACAGATTGAAAATATTCAGAGAAAAGATTGAGTCTGTACTGAGCATGCACAGACCTCCTGCCATCATTTTTGCAATACTGCAGTATAAAGTTTATGTAACATTTGCATTTCACTAGGTATTATAAGAAATCTAGAGTTGATTTAAAGCAGACAGGAGGATATGTGTAGATTATTTGCAAGTATTCTGTCATTTTTTGTAAGGGACTTTAGCATCTTTAGATTTTATTATCCTCCAGAATCTAGGAACCAATTCCTTGCAAATATACAGGGATGACTATGCATCTAAACTTTTACAACAAGCCATCACATGATCTCATCATGTACCATAATATCAATTCTGTATGATAAACATAGATTCCACCTCCATTTTAATGATGACAAACTCATCAACAGTGGTTAACTATTCTGCCAACATCACACAATTAATAAGAGGCAAGACCACACTGCAATTCAGAAACCCAGTATGGTCTTCTTTCCATTACGGAACCCTCAAATCAAAGAAATATAATTAGCAAGTGGATTAATTTATTTAAAAAACTGAGTGAGACTTTTTGGTTTTGATTGTAGACAAGGGCAGTACCCAGAGGATCACATTCATCTTTTCTAACCAGACAATTAAAGAAACTATCTCTCTGTGGTTTGCAGAGGAAAAAAATCCTAAGACCAGCAGGGTGCAAGAATGTTACAATGTGGAAGAAACTGAGAAATTATTAAAATTTCGGGGGATTATTATTTAAGCCTAAACCAAGGAACCTGTAAGTGGAGAGAAAAATGATTATCTCCTGGAGCGAGTGCTTTAACATCCTGGAAGAGCTAACTGTGCAATAGGAGGAAGGTAAAAGCTTTCTAGAGGTTGATTTGGAGAAGCCAGCATTAACTACAGAGATCTTAATTCCTAGAAGTCCTAGCTGAGCTACGGTTTCCAGAAAGTCAATTCACATAAGAGCAACTATAACATTTGTCAACATTGGTTATATGTTTGGATCATCTGGGACGATTTTGATTACCCCAATGCCTAAACTGCACCTAGAATAATTAAATCAGAATCACTAGACGTGAGACCCAGACACTAGTGTTTTCTTTATTTTCTTACAAGGTGATAGATTACAGCTAAGATCAAAGCCACTGTTGTGGAAGTTAAATGGTTTCCACCTTCTTCTTTTCTTCACACTTCATACCTTCATTTTTCACCCTCTTTTTCCTTCTCAGCTTTCTTTCCATCCTTTTTTAAGAAAAAGAAGCCTTGGGGACTTAGCATATAAGAAGCCATGAATTATAGTGATAAATGTGATTTCTGTCCCTGTTTTATCTTTATGTAACTGGGCAGTAAATTTGTGATGATTTACGGGTTAAAAACTACCAGTTTATTATCTAACTATTCTATAGTTCGGGAGTCACGTGTAACATAAATGAATTCCTGTTCAGGGTATCAAAGGAAAGTGTAGTGAAGGCACCAGCACGCAAGAGATGCCAGGAATATGGAACACCTGCTAAGGAATGCTGTAGGGTGTAAGCTGAGCCGCCCTAACAGGGAGACCACGTGAGGTTCAACCCACAAAGACCTAGGCGTGTGGCCCCCCAAGCCCACTGGACCTCACATCTCACCACTACCTGCCCTAGATACTGGATATAGAACTGTGGTACTTAATTTTTGTGCTTCTGATTTTGATATTGCTTTGGGATAGTACCTTTTTTTTTTTTTTTTTGCGGCACCGGGGATCGAACTCACAACCTCGTGCCTGCCTGACAGGCACGTAAGATGTTGAGCCAAACTCCGGGCCCTGGTTTTTGTTTTTGTTTTTGTTTTTTGTTTTGTTTTGTTTTGAGGCAGGGTTGCACTGTGTAGCTCAGGCCAGCCTTGCGCTTGCGTTGTAGCCCAAGCCAGCCTCGAACTCACAATGCTCCATCTACCTCAGCCTCCCAAGTGCTGGGATTAAAGGCGTGTGCCACCACGCCTGGCTCTGGGATAGTACTCTTTTAGCCACCTATTCCTCCATTTTAGAGTAAGAATGTGTGTGTTTTAGGATTATAAGTATGTACCTTGTTTTTGAAATTTTTCTGGAGGTTCACAGCTAAGAGTTTAGAAGAGTTAAATTTCAGAGAAGACTTTGATTTCAACTTTTTTAGCAATGCTAGAACTGCTTAGACTTTGGGGAGTGACTGTTGTGTTTTGGTTTTACATGGGACAATTGTATCATGTTAGGTAGGAGTATTAATTTATTGTGTTTATTTGGAGATTAAGTATGGTTTAAAGAGATGTGTTTGGGCATTAAATTGAAAAGAGGTGGCTTGTAACCAACAATTCTGATGTCAGTTTGATTGGAATAAGAAGTGTGTAGCAGATTAGAAAAACAAACTTTCAGTTTTGTTCAGGTGGGCCATGGAAGCGTAACTTTGGGTAACTTCATGGTCTCTGACCTTTTTTCTCTCTACTCACCAAATGTAGTGAAATAAATAATTCTGTCCCACAATGTCCTTCCACCATGCTGTTTCTGCTCTGGTGTCAACTAAGCATGGGCCAGATCTTCTGAAACAGAACCAAATGAAGACTCTCCTCTTTTAATTGGTAGGATTGTATGCTGTGCCCCAGTGATGGGAAAGTTAACTACTACAGTGGTTAACACTACAGAATATGTGTAAGAGATCAGAACAAGCTTCACGGAGCAGGTGACACCTGAATTCATTCATACATTAGACGGTTACTTGGGGAAAATTATATATGGTTAGAATCTTCCAAAAATGTATACACACTTCAGGAAAAGAAAACCATATAATATTTTATTAGTAAATTTATTGAGACATCATAAGATTTATGCAAGCTACCTTTGGCCTCTACAATTACAAGAAATGCTCAAAGTGGTGGTCATTAACTTCCAGACGTTTGTTATTTTTTTCCTGATGTGTTTATATATTTTTCTGGCAGGCTCTGAAGAGTACCCTTGGGACTGAGCAATACTGCCAGAATCGTGCCTTCAAAGAGTTTATAAGCTAAACCAGAGCGGAGTCCAGTGCAGACATGGTATGATGCCCCTGAAGTTTAAAGGTCAGTAAGAGATGATATGAAGGCAGTGAAGTCTGCGTGAAGAAAGCTGTATGAAACAAGATTTCAGAGGTAGATGATGACTCTTGTGGTTTGCAATGGCAGGAGAACATGTCAGGCAAGGTAACAGTCTGAGTGCAGGCTTGAGGGTGTGGCTGTCCAAGGTGTGTTTATGGATTAGTGAGTATTATGCTGTGGACAAAACAGGGCCACATGGGTAAGTGAAGGACTCATAGGTTTCATAGTTTTGGGAGGTGAATGGAAGAGTGGGTCCAGGAGTGATTTCAGGTGGCTGCATAAACAACAACCATTTTTTGTCAGATTCTATCTCACACTCACCCAAGAAATTAGTGAGATATGGTCCCCATCTCCAAGAAATTCATTCTGCAGTGATTAAAGAAGCCCAATAAATGGTTACAAAGAGACTGAGGCCACATCTAGGGTAGGAGGCACACAGTAAGGAGTAACTTGGTGGAAATGAGTAAGTCTTCACTCAGTAGGGCAAGAGAGCTTCTGGAAGGTGTGGGAAGGAGTACTGTTCAAAGAAGTTTCTGTCAAGGGCAGCAGTGTGAGATGAAGGATGCTCTGGTTCTGTTGGATCCCTCTTATTTCTCTCTTCCTTGCTTCTTGTTAGAGGAACTACAGCCCTAAAATCTAGATTTGGTCTTAAAATGGAAGTGGAGACCCTGGTTCAATTTCCAGTCTCAACTGGGTCAAGTTCCTCTAATATCAGAAAGTCTTTGTTAGGGTGTCAAATGCTCATCCAGCTTTAATGATGGAATCTTTTGTTTCTCTTGGCAGTATTGATCCTTGCATAAGTGTACCTCAGATTCCTCACATGAGGAAGTAGAGATTAGAAGGCAAGATTCAGGTTTTCCTATATTCCCATAAACACTTTAACTACCCCAACTAATTTAGAGTGAAGGACTTCGTTCTGCTCCAAACTGACAAGGCTTTGATTGGAAATGCTAAATTTCCAGAGGCTTTCACAAAGTTATTTGCTGTTCTCTTGGCTCTGTCGTCCTTCTTATCGCTTGTCTCAGAGCTCTGCAGTGTGTTGCATTTTGATGGTAAGAAGCCTTAAGGGAGACAATGCAGGTGTTTGGAATTTCAAGTGATTCAACACCACCAGGGACACGAGGAACTGGAAATGACAATCTCTCCATTTCCACCTGCCAGAAACTAGGAGACCACAGCACCATCTCCTCAAGTCATGAATATGATGAATAGCTTTGTGCTCACCAGGCAGTTATCTTCCTGGGGTAATTTAGGCTGAGAAGATGTTTTATAAATGGAAAGCTCTAGTTTGAGTTCAGAAAGCACTTATGCATATTGGAATCTTTATGTATATAATTTATTGTTTCAGTGAGCTCTATCAGTTTTACTTGAGTCCAAGGAACCATCCTGATAGCAGGGTCAAAGTATTGCAAAAAGCCACGGTTGTATGTGGATTTTGATAGAAGCAGATAGTAATGTAGATTGTAGTCAAGTAGTGCTGCCATAACAAAAATAATACAGGGAAGGGAGTGTTATTTTATCACAGTTTTAGACTCTGGATGACAGGGACTCGTTTCATACCCCACTTTCATGATTTCATTTAATCTCAATTAATTCCTCAAAACCATATCTTCAAATATAGTCACATTTGGGGTTAGAGTTTCAACACACAACTTTGGGAGGACACAAATCAGTCCGTGGCATGGAGATTACCTTGTGTCTTAGTTTCTTTCTTGTTGCTTGGACAAAATGCCCAGTACCCACAAGTTAAAGGAGGAAACATTTATGGTAGCTCACATTCTATTAAAGATTCAGTTAGCTGGTTCCAAGGTGGGGTAGCAAGGTAGAGGAGAAACAGTTCAAGGCAATTCAGGCAGGAGGCCATAGCAGCAGCCTTCCTTTTGCTTTTCCTTTTATTCCATCCAGGATACAAGGCTATTTTTTGGCGCCACACACTCACAGGGTGGGTTTTCCCATCATCCACACCCAGAACTGTGCTAAGCCAAGCAGTGGACTAATCCAGTGTCGTACGGCCTTAATGGAGTATCACACACCCGTAATCCAGTAACTCCCGCAAACCCCACCTATGAATGCCTGAGGCTGTATGAGGGTGTCAAGATACAAACCGTGACTCCTTGATAGAGGTTTATTAATTGTTAAAGAGTGATTGGGTTCCCCACTTTTGGAGAACAGAAGAAGAAGCAGGACTGAAAAGAAGGAGAAAGTAGGCTATAAGTCAGCCTCACAGAAGGCCTCAGGGAACTTTCTAAGGAATTCTGAAACTGGAGAAAGTCTCTCAGATCTACTGTAAATTGTGGTATTTTTCTCATCATGTGAACCAGTCATTGTATGTGGGCTGCCCTTAATGAGAATTTTGCTACCTTTTCTCTGATGATCTCTCTGTATGTTCAAGATGCACAGACAGATGTCGAAGCTTCTGCTATTATTCCATAGGAATGTGGATAACCTCTTTCATTTTCTTGGTGTAGATTAGGTTTTATGAGTTGGGGGAGCATCCAGAAACCAAGATTATGCTTCTGAAATCAATCTACGGATAAGAGGATAAGACATTCAAAATCTTTTAGTTTTATGTAAAAGTGCAGAATGTACTGGCATTTAAAATATTCATTTGTTTGAGTAATTCTGTTTCCAACTAATCATTGCACCAATCTTTGTATTTTTTAAATCTCAGCTGGCTGGCAGAGTTAAGTCTATTGAACATTTCTTTTCCTTACCTCTCATCTAGAAATTATTTTCATTGAGAAAATATTTCCAGCACCTTTGCCTTCACCTGTTTATCTACTACCACACCTTTGACATTTAGCTTCTCTTAATTTCACAGAATTAAAACTTCATGTACTGATCTTCCTAACACCCTGTTCTGTATCTTTTCATGCAGTCCAACAAATGTAATTATCTGAATGGCAACAGTGTAATGAGTCTGTGAGAATGTAAGTTCCATGAATCAGGCTTGCTTAATTCATCATTACATCATTTATCACACTACTTGCACATAGCATTCAAAGACTATTTGTTGAATGAATAAATGGATGAATGAATATTAAGGTAAAGGATTAGTCAGATATTTTGGGGTCATTTAGTTTTTATGAGCTGAAGTCCACAGTGTCTTTGTATATAAAAAACGTGGGTCATTTTCCAGTAGCTTCTTCTAAGGGATTATTGCCTAAAATATTTATTGTCATATTTTCTTTCAGACATTCACTTTGGGGAAAACATCTCAGGATCTCTCTTCCTGGCATACGTTAACATTAATTTGTAATCATGAAAATGGAAGTGATGTTAATTTGCTCTTCGTAGTCTCTGACAACCTGTGAGGAGGTTCTCACAGCGAGATGCACACATTGAAATACATATCCCTTGACTAAAGAACCGTGCTTTATCATGGGAACTTTTCCTCCTTGAAGCAAAAGGAGATATACTGACCTCCCTGGTTGGAGGACATAAGTTCATCTTGCTTTTCAATATATGCATAGCTAGATCACTCGAATGTCCAGTATTCTTTTTCTATTTTTTTTTTGCGGCACTGGGGATCGAACTCACAGCCTCACACCTGCCAGACAGACGCTTAAGCCACTGAGCCAAACTCCCAGCCCTACTTTTTTGAGGCAGGGTCACACTATGTAGCTCAGGCCGGCCTTGTGCTTGTGTTGTAGCCCAAGCCGGCCTCGAACTCACAACGCTCCGCCTACCTCAGCCTCCCGAGTGCTGGGATTAAAGGCGTGCGCCACCATGCCAGCTTCTTTTTCTATTTCAAAATTAAAGGAAAAACAGTCTCAATAACTTACTAAGGTCATTCAAGGATGTTGCGCTATCAGCTATTCTAGAAAAGACTATATCTACTTTTTATGACTATCAGGTTTCAAGGTCTCAGGAAGTTACTGCAAATGCATACCATTGTATTCATATATTGCTTCCCACAGGATATATCACTAGTTATTAATGATAATTACTACTCCTAAACCTAAACCCCTTCAGAATCCTTCTCAATGTAGTATTTTAAGGAACTGCTGCTACACACCATATTGATATGTGATACAAAGCTCTCTTTTCACTCTTACTGTACAAGAAAACAAGAATTAATTGGGCAAAACTTTAGGAAACCGTCAGAAAAATGACAGACTCAAGGGATAGTGCAAATCCACAGCTGGATGGATTAAACATGTCTATATGTGAATCTCCTCACCAGGGCATTCAGACAGTTGATACTTACAAAATCCCTATGGCATGAGCAAGTCAGGTATTTTCTACCATTGTGCGGTTCCAAAAAACAAGACCGAGGGAAGTCAAGGGACTTACTAGGGATGAAGAAACTAATAAATACAAAAAACTGATCTTTCAATTCCAAATTATTTTCATTTTCAATAGAACCATGGTGCATTTAGTAATTCTTTGCTATTTATCTAATTGACAGGTATGTAAAGGAAAAAAGTTTCCTAAGATTAAAAGATATAATGTGGCAAGCTTCCCTTTCCCTGATAAGCTACCAATTAAAAGCCTCATTCTGAAATGAACTTTATTCAAGACAACTGAAAAGGTCTTCTGACTCAGAGAGGAAAACTGGTTGTTTTCCAGAGCTATTGTCAAAATATTGGCTGATTATTATCTTTCTGGCAAACAAACTGCTCCAAAGTCCTTCACTAAGTAAGAAAGCAGAAAACATGTCTCTGCTTACTTAGCGGTCAATTGCTGGAGAAGGGAGACAAGGCTGAATGACAGTCCCAGCTGGCCTGCTGTGTCCCACAGGTCAATCCCTACCCCACCACACCCCCGCCCCCCTCAAGAGCTCCCCTACAGGGTCAGCACCAATGGGTCTGTTGGCTGAGCTTATTTCTGAGGATTGCAGAGCCTGAATTATTTTATCAGTGTGAAAAATAAGTGTACATGAGTTCAGGGGCCGAGAAATACAGATGGGAGTATGAGGTTTTAAACTCGTGTGTGTGTGTGCATGTGTGTGATCTTTCTGCTAGAAGATTTAAAAAGGGACGTTGAGCAATGCATCTTGTTCTTTCCCTAGTAAAGAAAAAAAAATTACACAGGTAGCGTGAGCTTCCCGCTGACCTTTTCTTTTCCATGAGTTCAAACCCTTCCTTTATTACTTGCCTACTAATTGCGATGATTCTGGGAGACCCTGGTCAATTTGCTATCAGTTGTAGCCAGAGTTGTAAGGCCTCTGGTATCCATCAGGCTAATTAATATGTTTTCTTCTGTCTTGAGTAAACAATGAGAATAACAAAATGTACTTGGTAAGTGTTATTCTCAGGGATCTCAGGCCAAGAACTGCATGCACCTTCTCCAGAAGCTTACCTTTCACTTCCCTGAAGCAAAGAAAGCAAACAGCATCAGAACAGCTTCTGGGAAAATTTCCGTATCCAGGAAAAGGGAAGCAGCGCAGTGTCACTTCAGCTACAAATGAAAACCACGCCTGTTGAAAATAAGACAATAGAGTTGTATTTCGACTCTTTCACTGCCAATTGTTTCTAACCTACAATAACCTACATTTAAAAGCCAGAAGAAGCTTTTCCTTCGGATGTAAAAATTTTCAGAGCATTCAATCCTAACGTTTCCGGAGCTCACTGCACAGCTGACATCGTGAGACAAGCAGGTAACAGGAAACAAGAATGGACAGGTCTCTCTGAGACCTGGCTCCCCCATCAGAGAGAATGTAGCAGACTTGCTTGGTACCGTAAACCAATTTGATTCATCATTCTAAAAACACTTCAGCCTACATACTGCAATATAAATTTACATTCTTTCTTTGCCTTCCATAAGCAGAGTGTGAAGAGGGATTAGATCACTAAGAAATTTGTTAGTGAGACTATGTTATGGTTGATACATTGTGTCAACTTGAGAATTTAACTGAGAGACTCAGCAGGGAGTCAGGATGCTTACTGCCTAAATATCCTCATCCTGTGCAAGAGGAGGGCCCAGAGATTTTGTGTGAGCTACACCTGCCCTGGAGGGGAAGGTGTCCTGTGTACAATATAAGGGAGGAGAAGAGGCTTGCTCTTGCTCCCCTTTGATTTGGCTGCTGCCTTGAAGTGTTACCCCAGTGCCATGACATTCTACCTTGCAGCCAGCTGATTATGGACTGAAACCTCCAAAAACTGTAAGCTAAATAAACCTTTCCTTCTCTAATTTTGCGTGTTGGGTATTTTGTCCCAGTAATGAGAGAAAAGTAGCCGAGACAGACTACTAAGAAAAAAATGGAAAAGATGAAGAGGCAATGAAGAGAGGTGTTGCACTGTTATGAAATATCTTATTTTGAGTGAGAAAGCAAGGGGATTCCCAGTGCAAAAAAAAGAAAGAAAGAAAGAAAAAAGAAAAAAGAAAGGAAGGAAGAAAGACTTTATTACTAATTATTGATTTCCTTTGATGCCAAGGCCATGTGTTAGGCTTATATTTTGATCCTTTATTTCCATAGCTTCTGCGTTAGATTTTCCACAGGGTCGTTTGTCATTAAATGTTTAATGAATAAACAACAGAACAAATGTTCTACCCTTGAGCATTGTGTTATGCTGACCTATTCATGCATTCTTAATAGACTAGCTTTTCTCTGGAGAGGGTACAGTGTGTTTCAATATTTATGTGAATCGGACAGGTTGCAAACAATAGCCAGTTTGGTAAAGTAAGTCAAATAAATTTTTCTACGATTTAGGGGCAACTGGAGATGTTAAATATTAAAACAACCAGTAATTTATTAACAATTCATATGTGATTTGGGGGAAAACACAACAGAAGTTACTTTTTTACTCAGAATCTAGGAATTTATATGAGCACCGAGGAAAACACTCCTTTGCCTAATGACTGTGATATTCCTGATGCTAGTTTAGAAAAAAAAAATATTCTGGGAGTCCCAAGTTTCTTGTTACCTTGGCAACCACAGGTAAAGCACAAACATGATGAGGTTGACTCACTAAATCCCTTTCTAAATCCTCTCAAAGATTTCGTGCTTTTAGCTTATCCAATCTACCTCTAGAGCTCTTGTTCCTCTAAAAGACTTAGAAAAAACCCTTTGATTGGGATCTGAAATGATTTTTCTGGATCACTGATGAACCTTTATTAAACCTGATCCTTTGAACACTTATCAAACTAAAGATTGAACTTCCTTTAACAATGGCAAATCACGGCCCCCAAATCAGATTTTGGATATTTGCAATTTATAGATGTGGTCCACAGAAATGGAAAATCCCCCAAGATTTCAGGCAAAGAGAGATTCATTTGGCCTTGGTATTTATGTTTAGTACTTACTGCATACATGAAGGCTAGCACGTTTGCTGCCCAATATAAACAAGCAAAACCGACCATTAAGTGTTCTTTTGAACTCACTATATTTACTAATACCCAGATATCACCTCCAAATCTGTCCTATTCAGACTGGGTAACTGCTGGTCAATGGGGTACGCTGTTTTGCTTAGGACTAACACCATGTGGTATTCAGTCGCTCAACACATTCACCTTCCAATGTGTCCCCACACAGTGAAGGGCCAGGGAGTCATTGAACTTAATTTTTAAGGGCTCTAAACCCATTGGTTAGGGCTGTGGTTCTCATGATTTACTCTCCTACCAAAGGTTGCCCTCTTGAGTGCCATTACTTTACTTTATTTTATTTTTCTCATTTTTTAATTTTTTTGGTACCAGGGATTGAATTCACTACCTCGCGCTTGCCAGGCAGGAGTTTACCCCATTGAGCTAAATCCCCGGCCCTGTCATCAGTTTTATGATTAAGTGTTAAGAATATAAATTTAGGGGGAGCACAGTCATTCAGAGCACAATAAAATAAATAGAATATACAATCAACTGAAGTAGGTCATCAGGATAAAAAGCAGATGTGATGGGAAAATAGACATTCACTTGTGACTCTTCATATGGTGTGTGCTTTACTGTCTGAGATGCTCTTAAAATTAGTTTAAGTTGGTCATGGTGGTTCATATCTGTAATCTCAACACTCAAGAGGCTGAGGCAGGAGGATCTCAGATTTGCAGTCAGTCTAGACTACACAGTGAGACTGACTAAAAGCAAATCAGATTTAATTGGCTGATATTTCCATTAGATAAAAGTATCACAAAGATATGGATCAAACCATCTTTGAGTGGAAAATTATACTTTGATGCTCAACAGCTGGCATGTAGAAAGTGTTTTTCTAAAAAACTGCTGCATTAGAAGGGCTGCTGGTTGAGTTAGTCAGTGTTTCCTAAGGAAACTAGAACTCACACCACATTCTTTAAATTATAAAGGATTTGCATGCAGCTGCAGGCTTCTTTAATGGCGGAGTGTAGGCATGAGAATCAACACAAACTTTTCTGAAAATCCAGAAGAAAGCAGATTACAGAAAAGGTGTTGTCAATCTTGATTCTTTGTTAAATCTAGTTGAATATCTTTGGGAATGTCATCGGTACCTGCTAGCAAAATCTGACGTCTGCTGTCTGTTCAATCCATGTGTCTGTCCATTTCTACCACTGAAAAACTATGACTATTCTTTTTCCTGTACCTTCCAAATACCAACGCTATTCACGAAAGCTTCCCAACGTTATTTTAGCAATGTTCTTTGTATGCCTTTGCCCACTGCAGTGAAAGGGAACTTGGGATGGTTGTGTGGTAGCATCTTCAAATGCTGTCTGTCAGCTACATGATAAGTTTGATTCCCAGGGTCTTTCAGAGATAAAAGACGGCTTCTGCCTTCTGTGTCCTCTGACAGCAAACCTTGTGGACCACTTTTTTTGTTCTGTGCCTCACAAATGCACATTTTCTTGTACTGTTGTTCAATGTGAAAATTCAATACCATCTCCGTATTGTATTCTTTTCATTTAATTCAACTGTGTTTAATAATGCTTAGTGTGGTTTGTGTTGTCAAAGATTATGCTTTTAAAGAAAAGCAGTATGACTTGTTTCTTGGTTATGATAATGTTATTCAGAAACTGTACTCATCAAAAATCAAACCAAGTCTTAGTTTCACTGGAGAGTAAAAGCACTGCTTGAAGGAGCCCAACTATAACCTTATCTCAATATTTTACTCAATGTGTAAAACTCTCATAATATCTCAAAGAACTTTTCATTATCCACACTTCTACAGTAAGGTGATCCTTTCAACTATTTTCCCTTCTCAAATCAGATATTTATTCATTTCATACATAGAACTTGTCTTTTAGTAATGTATAGTCAATTGAATAATCCTTACCAAATGAACAGCATGAAGTCTTCATCCCACTTTACTGAGGTAATTGATTATTTTTGTTTTATAGTCCTAAAAATTCACCATATGTCTTTCGGACATATAATAATCACCTGCTTCAATTGCATCATCCAAGAAGGTAAGCCAAACTTACCACCATGTAGGCAGTTCAGACAATAGGAAGCATCTTTCAGTTAACTACTCAAAGCACTGTTTAGACATAGAGAAAACTTAATTAGAATGAGACTAATTTAGATAAATCACTCACAATTCTCACTTACACTAAACCTTAATCTACTACTTAATGTTTTTCATTATACATGTCTTAATTTTGGTCAAAAGCTATCATCAAACATCTTGTTGAAATGAATTCTTTCAAAATATTTCATTGAAGTATAATTGATATAAAACAGATATTAAATGTTACCATTTTATGAGTTTTAAAAAGCACAATTATCCCTACACCTCCTACCATGTAAGCATCCCTTACAAGACAAATACATTTCTGTCAATGGCAACATTTATTTGTATCTCATCTTCATATAGCATCCTTTGTGCCAAACCTTTATATATCATTATATGAGAATATTATAATGTTCATTTTTTCTCTTGTAAACAGGCATTTGGTCTGCTTTTAGGTTTGGGTATTGTGCATAAAACTACAATAAGAATTCTTTTACAAGTATTTTAATGACTCATGCACTCACATTTCTTTCTCTGTCTCTCTTTGTTTCTTTCTGTCTCTGTCTCTGTCTCTCCATCTCTGTCTCTGTCTCTGTCTCTCTCTCTCTCCCTTTCTCTCTTTCTTTCTCCCTCTCTCAATACTGGAGATCGAATCTGGACATCATTTATGCTAGGCAAGCGCTGTACAACTGAACTACATCCCTATACTGTATTTGTTTCTCTTGAATAAATGCTTAGTGTCATAGAACAGTTGCACATGGTGTGATTAAAAAACATGGTGAGTATTTAAAAGTCTGAACATTTTATTATAGTAAAAGACACACTGTCATTAATTCTCTTCAGTATACCCCCACTCTTAAATACATCCCATTTCTCTTGCCACTTTCTGACGCAGTTTAAAAGTCCTGTTTTGTGAGTGCCTTTCTATGACTGTCGCTGGTTTCTGAATTAATTCAAAGAGTTTACAGCAATTTCTTTCAAATAAAAATGTTACAATGTATCTGCTGCACCTTATTCACTGGATCTGGAACTGTGTGATTTCTGACTCTTCCCACAAAGTCAAGATGACCACGAATAATAAATGTTATGATCTGATTCAGGACATAGAGGCAGCCACAGCAGCACAACTGAAAATATGAAAAAGGACTTCCAGAACTGCTTCAGAAAGTGGAAAGAATGATGGAATAAAGGTTTTCAGACTCCCAAGAGATTAATGATAATGTGCATTTTACTTTTTTTTAATTAAGCGTGACACATCTCTTAAGTAATTTTTCTAAGAATATTTACATCATTTTTTATTTACATCAGAAATATGTTAGATATTTGGATGTTTCAGATCTTCAGAGTTGATGCTTCTGAACTTTTATATTTTATTCAAAAATTTTGAGTGATCGGGGTGCAACATAAACACAAAATCAATAATATTCCTGTACATAATGAACCCACCTAGAAAGAAATTAGAGAATACAATGCCATTCATAACTTCAAAAAATTTAATATATGAGAATTAACCTTACCAAGAAAGTGAAAGATTTCTATAATTAAAACTATAGTATTCTGAATAAATAAAAGAATATCACAAAATGGATATATATATATATATATCCTACAAAGGATAAATTTGAGTTATTTGTAGGAAAATGGGTGCACCTTGAGACCATAAAGCTAAGTGAAATCAATCAGATGCGGAAAGTGTTATGGTTTATGCCTAGATTTCTCCCAAAGCCTCCTGCGTTCATAGGCAGATCTCAGAGGTGATTAGAACGGGTGCGTGATATAATCAGTGGATTCAATTGATGAGTTTATAGGTAAATGTGATGTTGGGAGACAAACCTTGGGTTTTAGTCACTTTTCTTTCACTGCTGAGACAAATACCATATACTCAGAGTTAAAGGGGGAAAGGTTTATTTAGTTCACAGTTTGCAGAGGATTCAGTCCATAATCAGCTGGCTCTACCGTAGGGTGGCTTGGCAGAAGGGTATCATGAAAAACAGTTAATCTTACTCACAAGATAGCAGAAGCAACAAAGGACCATAACAACATCTTTCTGCCCTTTTTATACTCTGTCTAGGCTACTAACATCAGGGTAGTCTCAAAGTAATCAGTGAACTGATTTAACTAAAACAGAAGATCAAATATTACAATGTTTCCCTTACATGAAAAATTCAAACTAGAAATAATTTAAGGAGAAAAATAAAAGAAATATGATAGAAAGTGGAAGCAAGTCTTTTACAGATGAGAAGAGGCTGTAGAGTTGGAGGGAGAGGGAAGGAAAAGGAGGAGAAGGTGCTATGGTTGATACAGTGTGTCAATATGGGAAGCCTAGTAGCTTGACTAAGAGACTCAGCAGCTCTACATCCTGGGGTGTTGCGGACCAGTCCTTACTGCTCTAGAATGTTGTTCATTGTGTCAGTTTGAGAAGGTCAGAAGTTTAACTAAGCCATTTAACAGGGGACCAGGTCCTTGCTTTGTAAACATTGTCAGCCTGTGCAAGAGGAGGGGAGGGAGATGGTGTGAGTGCTACACTTGCCCTGAGTGTGTGTGTGTGTGTGTGTGTGTGTGTATGAGAGATTACAAATTATTTCAGTAATCCTCTCAAAAGACTACTTACTGTTTTTGCAATTACAAATGTTTTTTTAAAAAAATTGTTGCTCTATAATTTTTAAAAATCATTTTGGTATTGAACTGGAATCCTATAACCTTCCTATAACCCCCTATTAAATTTAATATTTTTGTACCTTCATTGAGATTTTTATGGACACCATACGTTGTATTCAAGAGTTTTATTTCTTCCTTTCTATTCTATAAAGCTTTTAATTATTTTTCATGCTTTGCTGCCCTGGCAAGAACCCTCAGTACAATGCTGAATAGAAGTGGTGAGAAAGGGTATCTTTCTATTTTTTTCATTTTAAGAACATATGCAGTTTTTTACTCTTTTTTCTTTTACTTTGGCTCCAGGTTTATTGTCTGTCCTGCACAAGGTTTAAGGAGATTCTATTCATATTTTCTATGCATATTAACATGAGTGATTACTGAATGATATTATGGAGTGAGAACAAAAAAAAAGAGAGAGAGAGAATTTGCCCTTTGAGCTTCCTACCTGCTGGAGTACAGACATCGTTCTTCTCCTCCTTGAACTGGGGTTTAAGGCCTCATTTACACTGGTTCCCAGGTCTTTGGACTTAGAGTCACATTACTTCAGTGCATTTCCTGTGTCTCCAGTTGGAAGTTAGAAGACTGAGGGAGGGGCCTGTGGGCTTCCATCATTAAATAAAATCACCCTCTCTCCCTACCCTGTCTCCTCTACTCTCTGTAGAGATGGGCAGAGTGATTATAAGTGTGTGTCTGTAATCTATTGCTTGTATTTTTGCTTTGGTTTTGTGTAGCACCCTGACTAAAGCATGAGCTTGTATTTAAGAAGTTTTGTACAAATAATGCTTAGACTTTAGTACTACTTTTATATCTATCTTGCTACACTCTGCCTTTTAATTGGACTGTATAGTCCTTTTTCCTTTAGCATTACCATTTATCAGATTGAATATAAAATCACAATTTAACATCTGTTTTCTTATTATCTGGTTTGAGTTTTGTTCAATTTCTCTTCCTTTTTTGCCTCCATTTCTGACTGAGTGTTTTTCACAATTTGATTTTTTATTTCATCGGCTGGCTTACTAAGTATATGGATCTTTCTTTTTGTTTGTTATACTTTGCTAGCTGTTTTAAAGATAATCCCTTTCACAGTCCACCATGAAGTAATATTATCCATTAACATTTTTGAAGAATAGAAGCTCTGTGTCTTTTATAATCTTTCTCAGTTTTAATCTTTTTGACATTTCCACATGATTGAAAAGATTCTTGTCCTAGGTTTGCCCACAAAGTCAAGCCAGACAGTGCTATGCAGTTCGAGTTTAATTCTAATAAGGCAGTGTACTGAGGTCCTTACAGCTGGCATTTGCTAGGATCTGTACTTGTGTCATTCCCTGTATAAAAACAACAGTCACCCTAGAAATATGTCAAATGTTAGAGTAATTTAGCAATTTAAGGTTAAGTATAAAACCTCAACTGGAGTCTGAGGTTTTATACTACTTACTGAGTCCACGGAAGTTAAAAGCTACTTATATAATTGTAAGATACATTTGCTTTGCACAATTTACACTGCCACAATTCACTATGATTAAAAAATACTTATGTACTAGAATTATTTAGATTTAAAATGTACTCCAAAAGTCTGATGTGTTCAGAGGTGCTTTGAAAGACAATTGGGTCATAAAGACACCGGCCTCATAAACGGGTTAATTCATTGAGGAGTTTGTAGGTAAATGAGCTGTTAGGAGGTGGTGATCAGTTAAAGCAGGTAGGGAACTGGAAGCATGACTTTGGAGGGTATACCTCTCTCTCATTCTCTTCCTACTCTCTCTACTTCCTGGCTGCCATGTATTGTACAGCTTTTCTCTGCCATGCCCTTCTACCATGCTATTTCTGCAGTGAAGCCTGTTAAAAATGGACTGAATCCTCTGAAACCATGAGCCAAACAAAGTCAGTTTTAAGTTGTATATGTCAAGCATTTTGTTCTAGCAACAAAAAGGATGACGTATACATGGACAATGCTTTCCTAAGGGTCACAGAAGCTTAAAGTCCACTAGCTAGTTAGGTCAGGATCTCCAATCTTTCTGTGTAATCTGTGTTGTCAAATTTATTATTTTATTTGCTTCCCAAAGATACCATCCCAATGTATACATAGTGCATGTTACTGGTGAAGATGCCATACATGGTGACCTATAAGATTGAATTGTACCAAATTAAAATTGTACCAGATTTAGGTATTTGAACCTAAAACTGGATGTGGTTTTGCATAACAAAAATGTAATTGCGTCTAAGGGTGAGAATAATTTTCTCATTTTGCTACTAGACTATGCACTCACATAGACAAAAACAGATTTTATATTTCAGCAAAACCTATCCAAGTTCAGTTAACAAAAAAAATTGATAAGTAAATAAAAAAAGTAAAAGAAGACAATGGACATTCATCAAGAAACACTCCCGAAGTGATGGGCTGAGACTCAAGGGCACTCATCAGAGCCTGGAATTTGACATCCATGAAAAAGAAGAGCAGGCACAGAGAGTACAGATGTGTTATTGTTGCTATTGACAGAAAAGCCCCTGCAGTCCTGGAAAACTGAAATGGAAATGATGAACAAATCAACCCAGAGAGCAGGTGCTGACACACGGCTTCCCATCAGATGGAACACTTCTTTCTCTTGCGCGACAAGGAAATTGAGGACAGAACAACCGGCAACATTACACAAAAACAAAATCTCCAGAAGGGAACACAGGGAGGCATAAAAGTGATAGATGAAGAGGCCACGAGATGGGGCCTGATCAAATGATTCAAAAATGGTGCTGATTGAAAGATTTAAGGTGGCGCCTCCTCTGGCCCCTGTGGTGGGCCTCTGGTGACTCCACCTCAGCTGCCTCTCACCCTGAAAGAAAGCTGGAATGTGGAGTTCTTTTTGGTGGACTAAAAAGGATCTTTCTGCTTAAATGTGGATTTGAAAAGCCCTGAATTTCTAACCATGAAAGAAGGGAGAAACTAGGACTAGGAAACTTATTTTAGGACATCATAATGCAGTATTTTTCTAACCCGCAGAATTTTCCAGAAATGGCATTAGCCAACAGTTCTCAAGGTTTGATCTAAAAGCCTCTGAATATCCCCAAAACTTCTTAAGGCTCAAACCTGTTTACATAATAACTTTAAGGTGTTACTTACCTTCTGAACCTTATCCTAAACAGACAGTGGAATTTTCCAGAGGCTGTCTGAAGTGTGATGGGTAATGGGATACATTCTTAGATATTCTAAAGTTTTCTAAGGTCATGAGTTTAGGGTACACATATTTACCTTTTCAGTTTGCTCTCAATGCTTTTATTTTGCTATCACTCTTTTCTCCAATTACTGTGTATCGCCAATAAAATCTCTAATTTTATTGTGGTCTGATAAGTCATGACTTTAAAATTCCAGAATAAACCATCAAAAGGTAAAGGCCACATTATGGAGTTTAAAATAGTGATGTGTTAGCTAATAAGGAGGTTAGAGAGATCTAGAAAGTAAATTAGCTGGTATCACACTGTGTTTTTTTAAAAAATCTCTATGGTTTTCCTTTCTCTCTCAAATTGATTTTTTTGCTCTTATTTTTGTTTTCTGCTTTCTTCTACCTAGTCCTCAATATTCCCTTTGTATCTTCTTATGGTAAAAGTTATAATCATTTAATTTATAACTTGCTTCTTTTTTAAGGTAAAAAAGTAATGTTTCAAAAAGTCGAAATCTTACACTATATAGTATGCGTAATACAACAATAGACAGAAAAATTAAGCTAGTTTCAAAACAAAACACTTAGAAGTGCTCTTAATATTTAGTAACAACATTCTTTTAATAAATCATGCACCAAAAAAATCACAAAAGAAAAAGAATTGCAATTTACTAATAATAAAAATCAAAAATCATAGAATGATATAAATCAGACACTCATTATATCATCAACTGTTGACATTACCATTAATGACATTTTATATGTTAGGGATTATTCTGGAAATCAGAATACTGGAGGAAAAAGTCAGAATGTTGTTGAGCATAGTAAAGAATTGAAAGGCACTTGACTTTATTTCCTTACCACTGATGGGAAGTACATATTAATATATAAAATTTGTCAAATGTCTACAATCAGGTGTTTTATATACAACACCCATAATTTTAATAATCTCTGTAAAAATTTAAAAAATAAGGAATTTGAAAGCTTAAAAAGTAATGTGTCCGTGAATTCATTGCTAGCTATTGGCAAAGCTGCAGAACAAACACAAGATTGTCTATTTCTAAAGTGCAGATTCCTTCCATTTCTTTCATTAGTATTCTATATTTATCAGTAGACTGTATGCTTATGTGTTATATTTATGTCTAAATATTTCATATTTATAAAACTGTAAGCAGTGGTATTGTTTTCTTAAATTTTCAATTTCCATTATTGTAGACAAATATTATTAACATTTATTAATTGGTTTTGTATATATGTCAACTTGTTATCCTCACTTAATAGTTCTAGGAGCTCTCTTTTAGTCTTCCTGGATGTTCTACAAAACATCGTGCATTTTTTTTCTTTCCTACCACACTGTACACTTTAAGTTTCTTTTCTTGCTTTATTTTCTATCTCAAATGTTCAGTGTGATGCTGAATAGGAGTGGTGAGCGTGGAAATACTTGCCTCATGCCCAAACTGAGAAAAAAAGTATTTAGCTTTTCAACCATTAGTGATGTCATTAGTTTTAGGTTTGTTACAATTCACCACTAAGACTTGGATATGGAGCATCCCCCAGGGGACCATGTCTCCACCCTGTGCTGCTATGGGGAAGTGGTGGAGCCTTGAGCAGGTGGGTCTAAGGAGAACTTTTAGATCATCCAGCTGTGTACTTCAAAGGGCCTGTGGCCCTCGGGACTCTTCTCTGTCTTTCATATGTTCCCTGAGGTGAACAGGCCTCCTACACCATGCTCACCTGCCCAGATGTACTGGGCCATGACAGATCAAAGCACCAGGGCCCACACCTCCAAAACTATAAGCCCAAATATGCTTTTCTTCTTTTTAAATTGATTAGTCTCAGGTATTTCTTTTCACAGTAATGGAAACTAACTCACGTACTTTATCAAGTTAAGTGTTTTCCCTTGTATTTTTAGTTTGCTAATAGTAATCATGGATAGATGTGGAATTTTATCAATAATATTTTCTACACCAGTTGATTAGATACTGTAGTTTTTCTTGGTTAATCTTTAAAAGTGGCGTATTACACTGATTGATGTTTCAACCATCCATCCATTCTGTGGAAAAGTCCCACCTGTGTGATATAATATTGTTCTTATATACTGTAGCATTGAATGTATAATACTTATGGGGGATTTTTGTGTTTCTACTCATGACAAATGTATAACTGATACCTTTCTTTGTAATTTTTGTTGTCTTCTTGAGATTTGTTTTGTAATCTATTTTTAGAATTTGGGTAAAGTTTGATTCAAGTGAGCTGAAAAGTTTCATCTCTACTTCTATTTTCTAAAAGCAATTATGTAGAGATTCTATTTTTCTTTAAATTGCAGTCAGTTTGTTTATTTCTCCTCAGATGGTTTTAGTAATTTGTGGCTTTGTGGCATTTGTCTGTTTTACCCAAAACTTTGAATTTTTATGGGCACAGTTTTTAGTATTTTCTTACTGCTTTAATGTCTATGTGCTCCATAGTGATATTCTTTCTTTCCGCATATTGATAATTTGTATCTTTCTCTACCTCCCATTCCATATGTACTAGTTCTTTTGATATTTTTCAAAGAATGTTGGTCATTATTAGTCCACAGAAATAGAAATGAGAGAAATCTATTTATTTGCTTATTTAATGGGACTGGATTACATAATTGTGGAAACTTGTGAAGGTTAAAATATGAAAGGGGAAGCCCATATTCTAGAAACTCAGAAAAGAGTTGCAGTTCAAATCCCAAGACAGACCTGTAAATCAGTGTCAAATTGATATTCCAAAGCATTATGGAGTCCCATGGGTAACTTGACAAGATATATCTTATAAACAAAGTAGACCTGAATGCATCCTTCATAGATCAAAAGAATTAGAATATACTGAGACAAATGGAGAAAATATTATCAGTGGTTAGAAAATCCTGAAGCCACACTGTGAGACTAAACTAATGTTTCCTTTATATTTTCCATAAACCATGTGACTATGTGAAGCAGATACCTCTGGATGATCAAAGATTACCCAGAGTCACAAGGTTCAGGTATGGCAAGAGGAAACTTCTGGGTAGCCCCCTTAAAACTGTTGCATAAGCAAGCATTTCCTTGGCACCTTACATGCCTCCTTTGTCTCTTTATCTGCTCCATACCTGTCCTCTAACTTTTCTGCTTCCCTAAGATAATTCTCTATATGAGACTACTCATGAATTTAGGGTGGCTAGCTCAAATTTTCAAACATGACTACGAAGAATTCAATGTGCTACTCATTTCAGAAAATTTTATTTTTAAAAAGTGGTTATGAATTGGGTTGCAAAAATTAATTACTAATACAAGAATTCTGTGATGCATACTGTGTAATAATATGAGCTAAAAAAATAAATCTTTCTTCTGTTTCATTTCCAGTATGTGAGGACCCAGAGTGCCCACCTACATGGAGCTGACTCACTGACCTGAATAGCCCATACGTTCATTCTAAAAATATTTTAAACCATGAAAATTTTAACATATTTTGAAGAAAATGTTAACAAGTGTTCTGATATATGATATTTTCTTGGGGACTATCCAGTTCTCAATGCATCCAAATACATTTTTAATAATGAAGGCAGAAGAGTAGATTGGGATGGGAGAAGTTTATGTTAAGATCAGCACCATGGTAATGGGAATGTTCCTCAATATTGTGTATAAATTGAGAGCTCATTCAAGAGAATGTAGTTCTTTGAGTCTGGCTCATAAAGAAAACATTCAGGTATTTGTGAATACTCTGGTCTCAAAGAAATATAAATTTTAGTTGTTGTTTGAGACAACCTCCTTCTTTCTTTTCTTTGCCTGGTAATGAATCATTATTCTCTATAGGACATTTTGTTAGCATGGTAGAATATAAATAAGAACATGCACCTTCAAAGAAATTCTGGTTATATTATGCAGTTCTATATTAAATTCTCCCCAGAAAAATCCTTCTGAGGACCTCTGATGAGACAGTCATTGAGCTAGAATCTTTGCATCTGAATTTCACGTGATGACTGCAAACATTCTACAATATGATTGTAATATTTCTTTTTAATAAATATGGAAATACACATTCAAAGAAGTTAAATGATTTGCAAAAGGTATATTAACCACAGGGCAAAGGGGATCACTAAAAATTAGGATTCAAAAGGATAATAAACTGGGTTTCTCCAAGTTTCCTCACAGTGAAGTAACTGACATTTACAAGGTGGTATTACTGAGAGGGTAAAATGGGCCTTTAAAAATTAAATTTTAAAAGAAAAAAACCTAAACTGTCTCTCTATACTTCCTCACTCTCTTCTTCCCTCCTCAGCTCAGATCAATGGACAGAGACACCAAAAGTCTGTCAGAAAATCGGCTTGTCCATCTGAAGGGAACGCAAAGCTGCTGGCCCCAAGAGGTTGAGGTCCAGTTTCATTCCCACAGGGAGGAAGGAGCCAAGAATGAACCAGAGAGGAAACAACATGAAGCTTTCCTCATCCGTTGGCTCATTGCATTCCTGCCCTCTCTCCTCCACAATGAAATCCCTTCCACACCTGAGCAAAGCCAGATAAAGATTTGAGGCAAAGTTCTCCCTGTCTCTTTCAGGACTGGCTTTGAATAAATGCATTTTTTCCTGTCCACCATAACTGTCTCCTGTGCTCTTGGGTAGCAAGGGCCGAGGGTAAGAGGAAGAGAAGACACCTCGACCTTGGTCCTTGGACTCTGAATCTTGCACTCCTGCTTATTGATTGACCTTTGACATCATTGCAATATAGATCAAAGTAAAGGGGAATAAACTGTGCCACTTCTTAATAATTATACAGGCACCAACACATTTCTACTAGGCTTCTGACAGGTTTTGACCAACGCAACCTCTAATCCCCAGCATTCCAAGGCAGTCAGAGAACACGTGATCCCCCGCAGGTGAGGTCGCAGCGCCCTTCGCAGGAAGCAGTTAGAAGAGAGATCTCCACTGCCTCAGCATGCCAGGAGGAAGTGTGGGGACTACTTAGAGGGCAAATGAGGAAGGAGATGAGGGCTGGGGAAAACCAGACACCTAGATGGGCAGAACGTGCCAATGGTCAGCAAATCCCAGAGGACATGCACAGAACAGGGCCCAGAAGGACTCCACGCTCCTAGGCAGTGAGCACAAACCGGTCAGAAAGCAATGTTCGCAGTCCTTCATGCGAACTTGGCGCTGTTCACAGGACCCAGCAGGAAAGCGCTGTTTCCAGTCTTTCATTTATGTATGGCGGGAATCCAAGCAAGGTCTGTTTTTTTTTTTTTTTTTTTTTTTTTTTTGGTTTTTTTGCCAAGGAATTCTAAATCTGGCTCTAGTCCAAGAAAAGCCTGTGATAGGACAGCTGTCCCAGTGCCTGATTTACATAAAGGAGAAGCCAATCCAGGAATTCCAGGTATGAAAGACCCCTTTCCCCTGGCAGGAGCCACTGGGAGTCCGTCCTCCTTTACTAGAGTGCCTCTTTTTCCACTTTCATGAAATGTACACGCTTGTCAGTCATTTCATACGCAGCTGAGTACATTTCCATGTACATACGTGTGTATGTGGGAAGAGGATAAGGGGAAAATCAAATAAAATAAATTAATCATGATTAAATGCAATGAATTGAGAAATAAGATTAACTTAATTCTAAAGGGTGAGAAGAGATACAGACAGGGAGGGAGAGAACGTAAATAAAAAGATAAGCAATTCCAAGCAGTTCCATGAAAAAAAGAGAGTTTTGGAAACCTTAAAAAGAAATTGAATACAAACAAAGAATATACTGAACATATTATTAATATTAATGCATTCTTTATTAAAATTATCCATAAAGTTAACATCAGCTTTATAATCAATTTTAATTAATGCTATACTTTTAGTTTCCCATGACATTAGGAAATGTTTTGAGAATGTAATTTGTAATGTAGCTTAGTTATATGAAGATGAGATAAATTTTATTGATTTTTCTGTAGCACTTTTGGAAACATGTTTATTTCTATTCTTGATTCTACAAATGGTGTTGTTATAAGTATATTTGTTGCAAACATTTTTGTCAACATTTCTAATTATTTCTATAGCATATAGCTGAGAAACAGAATAAATAGATCAAAGATGGATAATTTTAAGATTTTCAAAAAAATGTTTTCTAGAAAAATTCTTTTTTCTTGTGTACTAACACCAGCAATATATGGGTATTTTTTTTTTTTGAAACAGGTTCTTGCTGTGTAGTTGAGGCTAGCCTTAAACATGTAACAATCCTCCTGCATCAGCCTCTGAAAGGCTGGGATACAGGCATGCATCACCACACCTGGTTCTGGGGTGTCTATCTTGACATATTTTCTGAAACTATTATTTAAAAATTTCACAATTTACAAGTAAATATTGTGTTTTGTTGTATTTTTGTTTGGTGTCCTTAGTTTCTAGTAGATTTTAAATGTATTTCTGTATGATAATTGAGCATAGGAAAGACAGTGTTTTTAAACTTTTCAGAGCAAATTTAGCTGGTTAACTGCATGCAAATAACAAAAGTATTTTTCTGTAGTACTGGTCCTAGTTTTACATACGTGTAATATTATTGGATTAGATACATAAACTATGTTTAAATTATTTGTTGTATAAATATATAATTTATATTATAAAACATGCCACATTACACATAAAATATATAAAATATAATAAATTATATCGAATGTGTAACACAATGATATAGCATGTGAAATACATAATATTTACAAAATATATAAGCTCTTCAATTAATTTATCCAATCAGTTTTGCAGGTTGGGCCTGAGTGTAGAGAAAGTCACCCACCTGAAGTCAGATTGTGGTTAAGTGATAGAACCATGTATGAACCCAACTGGTCAGCCTGTTAAAAACAGTGTTTTGCTCAGTCTTTTTAGATATTCACTTTTAAATACATCAGTGCTTGTGTCTGAGTTGTTTCATAATTATACTAAGATGCATCAAAATTTTATACTCATGATGAAATGCTCATTTTCATAAGTTTAAAGAGTAAATTTGATCAGCAAATAATGCTGGTGCATAGAATAAAATCTGTTGC
>RJWM01016316.1:0-45811 GCA_004363535.1 Dasyprocta punctata | reverse complement strand
AGTGTGGAGATTCCTGAAGAAGCTAGGATTAGAGATCCCATTCAACTCAGCTATCCCACTTTTGGGCATTTTCCCAGAAGAATTGAAAACATCATACCACAGTGATATCTGTGCACCCATGTTTATAGCAACACAATTTGTAATAGCCAGATCTTGGAAACAACCCAAGTGCCCATCAATCAAAGAATGGATAAAAAAAAGATACGGTATTTTCATACAATGGAGTACTACTCAGCTATTAAGAAAGATTGCATTGAGACTTTTAAAAGTAAATGGACACGACTCGAGACCATACTCACAAGAAAGATAAATCAAACCCACATGTGTAAATACCATATTGTCTCCCTAGTGTAAGAAACGGAAAAGGTATACATGATCCGAAATGTATAATAAATACTATGGAAGGGCAAAAAACAGCTCAAAGAGCAAAAGTAATTGAGAAGGGAAAAGGGGGAAAGAGGGAAGGGAAAAGATATAAATCTGTGTATATGTATATGTAAGATAACTAAAAAGAACACACTACTGAATGTATTCGTTATTGAGTAAGAACAATTAATTCTGATATGATTAGATCAATTTTACATGTCTATATCTGTTAATGTAAACAACCATTTTAAAGATAATGATATGCAATATTGCAACCATTGTCAAGTTTCTATTATCCTGTTTTGTAAACCTGCAATGTTACTGTTGTGCATTTACTCTAGTCCTTTGTCTGTTTTGTTTTTTTGTCTTCGTTATATATGTCTTTTTTTTCTGCTTAAATGAAAAAAAAAGAAAAAAGAATTTACATAATACAATAAATGATTACAGAAAGATAATTATGGGCTATTAATGAAGAAATTCTCTTTCTCAGATAGAAAAGTTAGTAATTACATGTTTATATTTGACATAAAACAGAAGGCTGAGGCATAAAGGTGATGCTAAATTTGGGGAAATTAAGCTTAAATTTCATCAAGAATTCATCAATTTAGAATGACTGTCTTAACCCTCCAGCTTCAGGGTTTGAGCTGCTGAGCTGAACAGTCTTAGGAGTACCTTGGTGAAGAGAACTGATCCCTACAAACCAATACTTGAGGGAGCCCCAGGCTCCTGGCTACAGAGTGAGTTTCTAGTCCACTCTTCTTTCTCATCCAAAGGACAAATGGATGCATGTGTTTTTCCCCTTTCTCAGGGAACACTGTAGATACTCCTATTGTGATTTGTTTTCTCTTTCAACGATGTCCAGTGCTGATTCTACTCCAATTTGAACTGACACATTTGGGTTGAGGGGCATAGCCTGTAAGGAGTCCTAGTGCAACCCAGGATCTAGAAGCGGTCACAATTTTGGATACTGATACACATGGCTCGAGATTGGAAGGGAGAGTAAGAGCAGGTATTTACTGGGTGCTTACTAACTGCCAGGCACTGTAATTAGTGTCATGCTTTATATCTAGAATGTGCTCCTGAAGTCTTGTGTGTTCAGAGTAGGGCTTTAGGATGGTGGGGGAACCAAGATCATCAGTGGAGTGGATTAAGCATAGCTGAATGTGCTGTTAAGACATGGGACACTGGGAACATGATCTGGAAGGGTATAGCTCCCTCCCCACCTCCTCTCTTCTCTCTCTGCTTCCTGCCTACCAAGGGTTAAACAGACTTCCTCCTCTGTCCTGTCCTTCCACTACAGGTGTTTCTTTTGTGGAGCCAACCATGGACTGAAACAGTGAGCCAAAATCAACGTTTCCTCCTTTAAATTGTGGATGCTGTGTGTTTTGTCCAGCAGTGGAAAAGCTAAAACAATTAGTGCTTCACATGTACTAATGCATATAAAAGTATCATAATTAACTGTGCCTGTAAGGTGGGTACCGACTGTCCCATTTTATAGAGGAAAGAACTAAGAGTGAAAAAGAATCACCCCACTTCTCATGGCTAGCTCCTAGCAAAGTGGGAGTTCAAACTCAGGCTGTCTGGCTTCAGTGTTCAGGCTTTTCACCACCTTTACTTTCTACTATGTGGTGCTTGATTTTGAAGAGATGACAATGTAAAGCAATACTTGAGGGAGGAAGAGGAAAGTTTAACCCTTACAAACAAGATGAGATTTTGGAGCAAAATACATGTTCTGTCTCTGTCTCTGCCTTTGTCTCTCTGTCTCTGTCTCTCTCTCCCATGAAAGTATTAATAAAGAGGTAAGTGGGAAAAGAAGTTTCAAGAGATTAAAGACATCCTCATTTGCACTCTTTATTAATAGAGAGTGAATTTCAAATATAAACCATTAAAGTTTAACAAATCAAAAACAGGAAAAAATCAGGAACCAGACCATGCTATAAAATGCTAGATCAAATACCTATCGACTGCCTTCAGCCTCAATGATTTTGTTTGCACCTAGGACCAACATAGCTACCACGGTAAATATACACAGAGACTGAAAAGAAAATCCACTTGCAAAGTATGTGCTAAATATATTCCAGTTTATTTAGTGTAAGTTTTCAACATAAATACATATACTTTTTAAAAACTCTTTGCACTTTTCTGCAGTGGAGATGCTATTTGTGTTTTAATTAGCATGATGTCATTGGTCTTCTCAACATTGAAAGGACTAGGTACAGACAAGATAAAAATGACCCATCTGATGTAAATGTGTTTTAAGATACCTAGAGGCTTTTCTCTGTTCTGAGTAAAAAAGATTACCTTTATTGTTACTAATAGTATTCCAGGTCCTTCTGGCAAGCTTCAATGTTGGCACTGATAGAATTCTGAAGAGATGACATTAACGTTGAGTGAGGCCTGGGACCTAGGAATGTCTGAATCATCTACCAGACTAATAACTCTTCCTTGGGAGGTCCCTGGGAGGGATTTCTTTACAAAATAATGACAGGAAAAAAGCAAGAGTTAATGCTTTTTTTTTATTAGCCAGTCTGATCCTTGTTGAATGCAGAGCTTCAGTGAATTAGGAAGGATATGCACAGGAATCTTTTTATTTTTATTAAAGACATCCCAAGTCACTTCAAATTTAAACCTGTTTGAATCCTGAGGGCTAACTCAAGACTCAGACCTTGCCACTGCAGTGGAAGAAGTGATAAATACAAAGCATACCTATCAACACCAGAGGAAAAAGTGAGAGAGGCTGATCAAGACACAATTTCCTAGACATGGAGAAAAATGCATCCCTGGACTCAATGGCCACATAGGAGAATAAACATGCTAAAGACAAGAAAGACAAGGAGGTGGCCACAGCTGGTTACAAGGATCCTGGATTTCTTACCATTGTGGTAGAATAAATGAAACAGGAGGCTGTTGAATGCTAGGGAGACAGTCAAGCAGGCTGAGGTGATAGAAAGTGACAGGGTGGTGATGTCTATCTTAGATACCCGATACAGAAAGGGTCTTTCAAAAGGAAGGACATTTTAGTAGAGATGTAAACTATATGAAGGAGGAGCTCCAGGGGAAGATGCAGGGGAGACTGTTCCAGAAATGGGACTGCTGAGCATTAAACAAGTGTGGAGTGTTCCAAGAAGAGCAATGAGGCAGCTGGACATGGTGGAGCACGACTGTGGTCCCAGCACTCTGAGAGGCTGAGGGAGAGGATTAAAAGTTTGCATGCAGCCTGGGAAATTTAGTAACTCAGTGAGATCCCATCTCAAAATAAAAAATAAAATTAAAAAGGGTTGCAAATGTAGCTCAGTGTAGAGGTTCTGGATTCAATCCCCAGCTACCCTTCCCCACCAAAAAAAGAAGGAGAAGCAGGAAGAGGAGGAAGAACACTAAGGAGAACAATAAGGCCAGTGTGGGTGGGGTAGACCAAAGACAGAGAAGAACGCGTGGTGATGACCCAGGGGAGGAGGTAAGGGTGAGGAGTACTTGAGGGTTTGCATGTTATTCCTACTACAGTGAAAAGCTATTGGCAGATTTTTAAGCAAGGTGTGACATGAGTTTATTTGTTTTTAAAAGATCTAAAAGTGCGAGAATGGAATTTGGGAGACTGGTAAGGAAGCAGTTGTTACATTTGTTTGAGAACTGATGAGGGCATGGACCAATGAGATGGGCTGTCTGTCTCCTTTAAGAGAAAGATGGAGCAAAGTTTCTGAGACGTGAACCAACTCGGTGTGGGCAGGTAACTTTGTCTGTCCAATGCGTAGCCTTAAGGGACCAATTAAATAATCAGTTCAGTCCCCCCCCCAGCCTTTTATGAATGCTTATTAATGTTCCCTCCAAGCTTCAGATAGGAGTCAATACAGGGCATGAATGTGCCGCACAAGTTAACATTGTACTGTGCCTCCTGCTTTCACCTTCCCTTCTGTTTCCATCTGGAATTATGGTATGTTCTCAGTCTGCCCAAATTCACCAGAAAAAGTGATACAGTCAGCTCCACGTTACAATGCAGTCCCAGTAACTCAAGGGTGACATAAACTCCTGATGTATCCTCCATTCCAGAAAATTTACAGTTCAACCCCCTTCATTGAGGGAACATTCACAGATAGACTCCAGTGGACTCATGCCCTCTCTGATTTTTCTCACAAGTAAATTTAGCCCCATGAGAATGAATCCTCCTTCCCTTGATCCACTGAGAAATGTAGGTCTATAACATTAAAACCACCGTCACCCCCTTCCTTGTCCCTCCCATTCTTTTCCTGGAACTGTGTTAACAACATCAGCGAATTACAAAGCCAGATCATTCCAATTCTGTGTCTGACATATTTTTGCTTTTCCTAAACTCCATAGACTCTGAAACATGTGTGAAAACACTATCAATCTAACCCCATATCCACTCAATTCTAGATACTCTTTCACTTAAGTGTCAATGCAGCTAAGCAATAGGAATCCATTCCAGAATAAAAGCCTGAGACCCACAGATCACTAATAAGCAATAGCCTCTCACCAATCTCAAAAGAAAATAACTCCAGGTTATGGTCTCCAGGGTCCAGATAACCTTTTCCATGTCTACTTCTCCAACTCTTCCCCTTTCCCAGGCTCTCAGTTGGTAAGCACAGTCATACACAGCATGGCAAACTCCTCCTGGTGTGTTCAGCACTTTCCTAGTGTTGATACAAAAAGTCCTGTGTCCCAGGCACCCCCTTCATCCTGGGCAGGCCAGGAAGACTGGTCACCCTACCACGGACTTGCCTTCTTTTTCTCACACACGAAGGCTACTTTGCATGCATGGAATATTCTCCCACATCATTCTCTGGCTTCCCCATTCTTATCATTTAAAAATGTATTCTAATAAGTCTTCAGAAAGACCATCCCTCACCACCTCTGTATTAACAGCATTTATGAATATAAATATTTCCCCTGGAGGAGAACAAGAATGGGCTCTTCCTGGACCCACCCTGCTGGGCCCCAGTGGCATTGGTGCACTGGCTTGGAATCAAGGACGAACAACCCCACCCCCCACCCCCTCCACGTTAAGCAACCTGCTGATTTGGAGGTCTGGCTAAATTGATAGTAACTAAGGAACATTAAGCAACTAAATGCTAGTATTGTTTCATAGATTTTGCAGGTCTCAGGTTGGCAACCTGAGCATCTCTTTGGAAGATGTCAGTAGGCAATGTAGCAAATATGGGGCATTCTCTTCTGTCTTGTCTTACTGTTTTGCTTTACTCTGATCATCATCATCATTATTATTATTATTATTTTGCTTTATTTTATATTCTGTTTTTATTGGTTTTATTCTGTTTTGTTTTTGGTTCAATTCTACTATACCTGTTGGAATGGTCAGCTATTCTGAAGATAACAAGATATACTATAGTAGCTATTGTGTTCATATTATCTTTCTTCGAAGTTCTGTACCAGTTCTACTGCTTTGTTTTGATTGACTTTGTTCTGTTATGTTCTGTTGGATTTTACTATCTTTAAAATAAAAAAACATAAATATAAATATAAGTATTTATATTTTACCTTTTGCTTTTCCATTTAATTATTTATTGCATGTCTCTTTCTCTAGTATCTAAACTCCATGAAGTATTTAATCTTTTCTGTCTATACTCCTACCTCCAAGAACAGTGCCTAACATATGACAGCCTCTTTAAAATCTGTGTTCGTTGGATAAACAGTTTTTTTATGCTGTTTTAGTCCTTGTAGCCTCAATTAAACCATAAGCAATATATTAACTAATATCAATACAAACAGCAATTTTATTCTTTCATTTGTTCATAAACTGAGCATTTCAAACGAGTAAAATTTTATGGAATTTGGCAAGCTAACAAGTATGGGAAGCCAGTGGATTCAGTAGATCCATGGTAAAAGGATTAACCAGATGGGCAAGTCATTTAAATGTTTTAAAACTGTACTTACTGAAAAGGTTGCTTCCTTCATGTCTTTCTGGAACTTTTATGATTCACCCCCCTTCTAATGGGAATAAATTCTCCATATTTAAAATGGGGCTACCACCTTCTGGAAATAGTGTTCGTGACCCTGCCCATGACAGAGTCTGGCCTGTCCCTGAAACTTGGTCCCAAGCACACACAGTACAAGATGCCTAGAACAAGTTCTGTCAGCTTTTTCAAATCTCCAATCTTCTTCTGTTATTTTTAATTCTAAGATTTTCCAAAATAGAAATGCCTCTGACCCATAGATTTTCCACCTCACTGTACCACACCATGCCAATTTGAAATTCCTCCGTTGCACCTCCTCAAGGTTTCTATGCAGATTTTAACCACTTGTAGCACCATTACACAGCCCTATAAATCAAAGGATAGCAGATGGTTTTGCAGTCCCAAAGAGTACTAAGGAAGAGGGATGGGACACGAACTGGTGCTGTTTCACTATGAATTCCATTTTTAGGTTGCCAGGTACAAAACCAAATAACTGGAAGGTTCGTGCCAGTCCTGGGTTGACCTCATTGAAAATCTAACTGGAACAAACATCACTGCCCAACTCCTAAACCTTAACCTTAGAGAAGCCCCCAAGCCTCCACAGGCAGAGATACACAAGGACTAGTATGTCTACACCCCAACACCTCCAGGTTTACCAGTCACTCTATCAGGAAGGTAGGTGGACCCTTGAGCCCAAGAAGATTGGGACAGCCGATTTTAAAATAGGCAGCTGAGCACAGCTACAGAGTGTTTACTGTGTCATCTCCTAGAGGTGACTAAGTGGGCAAGCATCTCCAGGAGCCAGGCCAAGAAAGCCCTTTGTGGGTGTGACATTGCCCTGCCCCCACATTCTCCCCACTGCCACGGCTGTTTGCCTTCCTGCCACGCGGTGTGCAGTGACCCGGAGATACAGCAAGTGTACCAAAAGTGCTCTAAAATCCATCAACAGGCATGCCAAAAAGTAAAGGAGGGGGCCTCCATTTATTTTCTAATTCTGCCTTTCCAATCTATGTTGCCCGTTTCATGCCTTCGCTCGTTGGAGGACAATTGTGAAACTGTGACCTGTGCTTGCTGCTGGTGAAACTCAGAGGCAAAACGCTGTGCTGGGCACATCCTCCTAGAAACTGCAAAGGTTCTGTTTTTTGCTCGGGGGAGCAGGTCTCTTCCACTCGGCAGAGCTCTGCAATTTCAAAGGCAGCGCTCAGCTGTCTGCTTTGCTACTCAACAGACCTCAGTCCTCTTCAACCTCGGGGGCTTTGGTCGGGGCTGGAAGAAATGAAACATATTTCCCAATGTGTTTTCTTTCTTTTTTTAATAAAAATATCAAAGGCATACTTATCAGTGGCTGAAGAGGGAAAGCTGCGGCAAAGGCTATTTTTTAACTGGAACATGGCCCCGTGTTGTGCCACACTCATGCAGGGGCGGCGGAAGATTGATGGCTGGACATGTGGAGGGAACTGCCACTGATTGAAATCAGACAACTGCGAGCCGCCGGGGAGAGGGGGAAACCTGTGTAACCACAGCCATGCAGTCTTAGCACATTTGAACAGGGCTTCTGCTCTGTCTGTTGTCCGCACTGCCAGCTCAGAGGAAGTGGCCAAGGGCAGAATTGGGGGGCGCACAGCCTCCAGGACGCATGCTCTGCTCTGTCTCAACGTTTGTCTTTTTTAAAAGCCCAATGCAGGACAGAGCCCTACCTGTCGATAACCCACCCCAGGCCTTAGGATTTGAGATGAAAAATAATTAGTCCACTTTCACAAGCAGAGAAAAGAGATTAAAAACAATAAAACCCACTGGCTCTCTGGTTGAAAGTTCTGATGAGTCTGTCCTTTATTGGGGGTCACGATTGACCCCCTTATTTGCTTTTCAGTGAGCAGGGGTTGAGGAGAAAGGAAGTCGTGGGAAATCATCAGCATGTTGCTTAGTACCATCACCAGGATCAGAGCCAGGGTTCCGAGTGGTGAACAATTGGGCAGCTATGCACTTGAACTGAGACATTTTTATTTCATTAGGGGTGTCAGTTTACAGCCATTAGCTAAGCAGATTGGCCAGCACCAAAAGGCCTTTTTTTATGCCTTATCACCAGATCTCCCTTCTATTATTCAGGTCTTTTAAAAAGACAGAAGGGAGGGAGGGTGGCTCTAAGTACTTTATGTTTTGTGACTGGTCTCTATCCTCTGACCAGTACAGCCTAAAATAGGTTTTATTAGAAATCATTATTTAGATTCCAGCCCCAAAGCGTTTCGCTCGGCTGTGTATAATGGTTCCCAGATCACAGAAAGTAGCAGAGAGGGTCTCCAGTGGGCCGACATAATGTCAGTGACAATTCATTTTTTTGCCAGTTAGGATGCTGGTTTAATATCCTGAAAAAGGCACTTAACACCACCCTTTCATAACATCTGTCAGGCCCTGTCCAGTGGCTTGTTTCTCACACTGTGGGCTCCAGGCAGTTTGGGGCCTTGGTCTGAAACATTCTTCCCTCAGAGGCCTCGGAATTCCTCAGACATTCAACCCCCCAGCCTCAGGGCCCAACACTGGCAGACCAGCTGTTACAACTTTCCAGGACACTCCTAAATTTTCTAAATGTATGCCATATAAAAATAAGATTTAGGACGGTGAGCGTTCAGAAGCCTTGCATGAGAAGAATATAAGTCATCCAGCATCCTGGACTGGTTACGCTCACATTCTTCTACCACGGTCTTATTTTCATCTTGGTCCTGAACAGTTCAGCAGGAATCCCAAGGCTTGAGATTTAGGTCAAGTGGCCATTGTTTCACCCTTTCATCCTTAATTTGCACAAAATTCCTCCTTTATTTGAAAATTTTATAAAACATACAGAAATGTTGAAGGACGCAGATTTGACAATTGTTGACCTATTCATTGAACATGTATTTAATTAAATAAATCTCTCTCACACACACACTCAAATACACACACAAACTCACATTCTCATACATTTTTGCACATGCTGTTGTACCCTCACATTCACTTATGCTTATTCATATTCTCACACATTCTTTCATGCAAAATCACACATGTGTTCTCACAACATGCTTTCATACACATGCTCAGTTTTTCTGAACCACTTGAAAGTGCTTTGTAAACATCCTGATACATTTTATGTCAAGGCACATTGAACTGCATTTTACAAACATTTTTAAATTATTAATTCTCACATAATGTTTGTACATATTTATAAAATAAAGTACGATAACTTGATACTTGTCTACAATGAATAATGAACAAAAAAAAGCAAAATTAACATTTTCCTCTACTCAAATATTTGCAACTTTTATGTGTCGAGAAACTTTAGACTCAGCTAGTTATTTTGAGGTGTATAAATTTTTGTAGCCTGTATTCACCCTGCTGTGCTGCAGCATGATAGAACTAATTCCTCTTCTTTAATTTCATTTTGGAATCTGTTGTCCAATCTCTCTTTATCCCCTCCCTCACCCTTCTTTGTCTTTAGGAATCACTGTTCTACTCTCTTCTAAAGAATTAACTTTTTCAACTTCCACAAGTGAATGAAAGCATGCATTTATCTTAGTGTGCCTGGCTTATTTTACTTTCTTTAGTTTCATCCCTGGTGCTTCAGATGACATAATTTCTTTCTTTCTTGCAGCTGAGTACACGCATATTTACACACATACATATTGTTAGAGTTTTCTGGCACAATAGAAAAGCAGAAGGACAGAGAAAGTGGTCTTCATTGAGGTTGCTGAGAGGATCCCACAACCCACAGGGGTTTGGCTTTCTCCTTTGACTGGATACAGAAAGACAGAGGGTCATATGACCTCAGATTGGAAGAGATGCATGGGGAGGGCATTGATGACATGTGAGGAATTGATTGGAATTTTCTTTACCCTCAAATGGAAAAAGGAGTTGCAATTAGAGCCAAAGGGGAAGAAGGAGGAAGTGGTCATGAGAGTAAGTGTTCCCTCTTTGGCCTTCTGCCATATTAGACCATCGCCATAATTGTACAGTAATTTATACTAGGGCAAGAACATTTCACATATATAATATACACATGTATGCTGCATTTTCTTTATCCATTCATCTAGTAATGGACACATTGGCTGATCCTTAATCTTGGCTATTGGTAAGAGTACAGTAATAAGCATAAGAGTGCAGGTATCTCTTTGATATAATTATTTCATGTCCTTTGGGCATATTTTAGCAGTGCGATTCCTGGATCATATGATAGTTTCATTTTTAGTTCTTAGAGTAACTTCTATACTATTTCACATCATAACTGTGCTCACTTTTCCACCAACAATGTGAAAGAGTTTCCTTTATCTACATCCTCACCAACAGTTGCTATTGCTTATTTTTTCGACACAGTTATTCTAGCTGGAGTAAAATAATATCTTGCTGTGGTTTTTATTTGTATTTCTCTGATATTAGTGGTTTTGAACTTTTTTTATGTACTTGGCCATTTGCACATCTGTTTTGAAATGTATATTCAGATCATTTTTCAAATTTTTTACTGTTGTGTTGAATTTCTTATATAGTCTAGATATTAATTCCTTGTTAGATGGATATTTGCAAATACTTTCTTTTATTCTGCTGTCTCTTCACTTTGTTGAGCATTTGCTTTGTCGTGAAAAATGTTCTTACTATAATCCCACTTAGTTATTTTTCCTTGTAGGGTCTTGTCTTGGTTACTTTTACTTTTCTCTCATTGCTGGGACAAAATACCTGACACCCAAAATGAAGGAAGGAAAGGTTTATTTATCTTACAGTTTTTGGAGGTTTCAGTCCACACTCAGTTTGTTTCAAGGCAAGGTGGCATGGGACTGGGGCAACACTTCAAGGCAGTAGCCAGAGAAAAAGGGGAAAACACAAGCGTCTTCTCCTCCCTTATATTGTACACAGGCCACCCCCACCCCCCAGGGTAGATATAGCACTCACAAAATCTCCTTGCCCTCCTTTGTACAGGATGAGGATATTTGCAAAGGAAGAACCCTGGCTCCCTGCTGAGTCAGTTAAACTTCTAAACTTCTCATGTTGACACATGTATCAACCATAATAGGTCTTACCCAAAAATTCTTTGCCTATCTCAATGTTTTAAAGGATTTCTCCCATGTTTCTTCTAGTAGTTTCAAGTTTGGGTCTTACATTTAGACCTTTGATCCCCTTTAAGTTTATTTTTATAAATGGTGAAAAGTAGAGTTCTAGTTCATTCCTCTGCATTATGTATATCTGGTTTTTCCAATATCATTTATTGGGGATGCTATGATTTCTTCAATGCAAATTCTTGTCTCCTTTGCTGAAAAGCAATTGATTATAAGTACATAGATTAATATCTGAGTTACCTATCCTGTTCCATTGGTTTATGTGCCTGTTTTATACTAGTAACATGCTGTTTGGGTTACTAGAGATTTTTATTATGTTTTGAAATTAGATATTTTGATACTTCAAATTTTGTTCTTTTTACTCAGATTGCTTTGACTAGTCAGTCTTTTGTGGTGTCACATGAAATATGATATTTTGTATTTTGTGAAGAATTTCATTGATAGTTTGATAAGGATTGTCTAGAATCTATGGAATCCTTTCAGTGGTTTAGCTTGCTATGGTTGATACATTGTGTCAGCATGAGAAGTTTAGAGATTTAACCAAGCCACTCAGCAGGGAGCCAGGGTTCTTACTTTGTAAATATCCTCAACTTGTGTAAGAAGGGGGAATGGAGGGGGTGTTAGTGTTACACCCACCCTGGGGGAGGGGTGGTAGCCTGCTCTCAAATTAAGATAGGAGAAGACTCTTCCTTTCCCCCTTTCTGCTCTTGTTCCTTTGCTGTCTTCTGCCACCTTGAACAGTTGCCCCTGTGTCATTCCATCCTACCTTGGAGGCAGCCGATTATGAATTGAAACCTCCACAAACTGTGAGCTAAATAAACCTTTCCTTCTTTAATTTAGGGAATCAGGTGTTTTGTCTTAGCAATGAGAGAAAAGTAACCAAGACAGCCTTAGAACGTTAATTCTTATAATCCATGAACATAAAATGTCTTTCCATTTTCTGTATGTGTCCTCTTCAACTTCCATGAGGGCACAAATTTCACAGTAGAGATTTTTACTACCTGAGATTATTTTATAATAATTGTGAATGGAAATGTTTCTTTGATTTCTTTGTTCAGCAAAGTCATTACTGGTATATAAAAATGCCACTTTTTTTGTATGTTGCTTTGTATCCTCTGACATTACTGCATTTGTTTATCAGTCTTAACATTTATTTGTATGTGTGTGTGTGTGTGAGAGTGTGTGTGTGAAGTCTTTAGGTTTTCTATGTATAAAAAAACCATGTCATCTGCAAACAAAGATAATAAGACTTCATTTCCAATATGTATGCCCTTCTTTTCTCTTGACTTCATTTCTAGAACTGTTCAATACGAGTATGGAAAGTAGAAGTAGGTTTCCTTGTCTTGTTTCTTCTTCTTTTAGGAAATGATTTCAGATTTTCCTCATTTGGTATAATATCAGTTGTAGAATGGTTAGCCATGTATAGCCTTTCTTGTGTTGTAATACTCCCCTTCTATACCTAATTATTTGTCAATTTTTATCAGAAAGAGCTGCTGAATCTTACTGACCATGTTCTGAGATGCTACTGAGATAATAATACAGTATTAATTTTCAGTCTATTGATATATTGCGTTGTGATTATTGATTGGCATATGTTGAATTATTCTTGCATTCTAGGGATAGATCCCACTTGATCACTATGTATAATCTTCTTTATATGCTCTTAAATTTGGTTTGCTCTTATTTTGCTGAGAAGTTTTGCATATATGTTCATGAGGGACATTGATTTGTTTTCTTTTACTTGTTGCGACTTTATCTGATTTCAGTATCAGAGTAATCCTAGCTTGATGGAATGAGTTAGGCATGGTTCCTTCATTTTTAATTTTTTGAAGTAATATGAAACATTTGGGTGATTTTCTTCTTTGCTGTGTTTAAAATTGTGATCTCCCTGCCTCAGCTTCCCAAGTAGCTGAGAATTCATGTGTGTGTCAATGTATCTGACAAACATCACACACTTGTTTTTTTCCTAATGCGAAGATTGAACCCAGGGTTATACATGCTAGATAAACACTTGGCACTGAGCTATATCTGCCGTCCTACTTCAAGCTCATTGCTCATTACTGACCTGTTCGGAGATGATATTTTTTGACCCAGTCTTGGTGGGTTGTATGTATCTAACTGTTTATTCTTTTCTTTAAAGTTTTCCAATTTTTTGGCACAGAAGTTTTTTTTTTTAATAGAAGTTGAATTCTTTGTATTTCTGTAGCATTAGTTGTAATGTGTTCTTTTTCACTTCTACTTTTATACTTGAGTGTTTCTTTTTCTTTGTTGATTCAACTAAATGTTGCTTTGATTACTTTTTTCAGAAACCTGTATTTTGTTGATTTTTTGATATCTTAGTGTTTGAATATTTGTCATCTGATTTTTATTATTTCTTTCCTTCTACTAATCAAAATTTAGTTTGTTCTTGAATTTCTAGGAGGTACATTATTAGATTGTTTATTTGAAAATCATACTTCTTTGATGGAGCTACTTATTGATATAAACATGCTTGTTAATATTACTTTTGATATATCTCACAGGTTATAGTATGCTGTGTTTCTGTTTTAATTTGTTATAAGAATTTAAAAATTTTCCACTCTAATTTCTTTCTGCTATTGATTTTTCAAAAGCACGCAGTTCAATTGCCATGTATTTGCATATTTTTTGTTATTCTTATTGTTGATTTCTAATTATTCCATTGTAGTCAGGGAAAATGATTTCTATTTTCTTATATTTATTGAAACATGTTTTGTTACCTAATATATGTTCTATCCTGGGGAATGTTCTATGTGCTGGTGAGAAAAACCTATACTCTGGGGTTGCTGAATAGAATATTCTTTTAACTTCATTTGTTATGTGACATAAGTTAACTATTTTTTTTTTTTGCTTCTGTTGATTCTCTGCCTCAGTGATCTATCCATTGTTGCAAATGTTGTACTCAAGTCCTCCCTTTCCATTGTACTGGTATCAATTTTTCCTTTCACATTCAATAATACTTGCTTTATATATCTGGGGGCTGTGATATTACATATATGTATATTTGTTATATCTTCTTGTGGAACTTATTTTTATCACTACATAATGTTGTCTGCAAATTTTGATTTAAATTTTATTTCATCCATTATAGGAGGCATGACCAAAACATACAATGAATGTTAGTCCCTCTCAAAATCTTCCCCCTTAGTTCAAGCACACTTATTTCACACTTCCTGCCTCTTACTTTTTTTCTTGCCACTTTGGAAGCAGTTCTGGAAGTCCTCTTGGATGAGTGTCTTTAGTGGTACTGTCATGGCCACTAGATGTTTTCAATTAATTCAAAATATTTTTCTTTGATGGTCATTTTAACTTTGAGGATGGGCCAGAAGTTGCTTGGTGTCAGATCTGATGAATAAGATGAATGAGAACGCACAATAGTGTTTTTATTTGACTGAAGTTGCCATAAACACCTGAGCAATGACGGATGATCATAAAGTACAGTGAATGTTTTAAGTTTTTAAATGTATTGTATAAAAGACAATCTGCCATATTTTCCTACAAAATACCCCTTCTCAATTCAAATATACTTATCACATTATACTTTGCAATGTGTCTTTTAGTGTTTTTTCCCATCATGCCTTGTAAGTAAATTTACTCCTGCTTAATTTGTTTGTTATTTGTGAAGTATAGTTTTCCACATCATTACTTTCAATCTCTGTATATGTCTACCAATAAAATGAGTTTCTTGTAAACACCAAACAGTTTGGTCTTGTTTTTTTAAACCACTTGCCCACTCTGATACAGTTGGGACATGGCATGTTCTCCAGGGGCCTTTGTGTTAAAGGTTTGGTCCTCAGTTTTCACCTCATTGGAAAGTGGTAGAAACCTTTAAAACATGGGGCCTCCTGGGAGGTAATGGATGATTGGAAGCATGTTCTCAAGGAGATGTAGGATATCAATATCTTTCTCCTGCTCAACTTTCCAGCCACCATGAGGTAAGCTGCGCACTATACCACATAAAGACTCCCTACCACATACCTTTTTGCCACAGGTACAAAAACAAAAGGGCCAAACTGACCATGGACTGAAACTGCTGAAACTGTGGGCCAAAATAAATCTTTTCCCTTTATAAACTGATTATTCTATGTATTTGTTATAATAAGGGAAAGCTGACTAATACATAACACATATCTTTTTATTAGAGAATTTATGTTTACTTTGACAGTTATTTGTGGGTAAGAATTTACTTTTACCATATGTTCTTTGTTTTCTGATTTGTTGGTTTCTGTCTTACATTGCTTAACTTTGGGATGTGGTGTTTTTCTGTAGAGGTTAAATTTGATTATTTTTTTTTTTCTTCACTAGTGTGTCTGCTTTATCAGTGAGCTTTGTTTTTTGTGTGTGCATATTTTCTTGATGGTTGTTGTCATCCATTCATTTCCAGAATTCTCTTAGCATTTCTAATAAGGTTAGCTCTGATGACTTTCTTCAGGTTTTACTTTCCTGGGTAAGGCTTTATTTCTCCCTCGTTTCTGAAGGACAGTTTTTCTGGTATAGAAATTGCGAACTTTTCTTCTCATATTTCTTTCTTTAAAGATTTTGCATGTATCATCCTATTCTTTTGTGATCTACAAGATTTCTGCTGAGAAATCTGTTGTTAGTTGATCAGATACCCCCTTGAACATAACTTGCCAGTTTTTTCTTCCTGTTTTTATAATATACTCTTTGTCTTTAACTTTGAGAGTTTGACTATAATATGCCTTGGAGAGGGCCATTAGTGTTCTTTGAGCTTCCTGGGTCTGAATGCCCTTATCTCTTTCAAGACCTGAAAAAGTTTCAACTATTTCATTAAATGTATTTTCAGTATTTTCCTCTCTTTTTCTACTGGAATTCTTCAATGCAAAATTTACTCACTTAATAATATCCAATGAATGTCATAAGCTTTCCTTACCACCCACTCACACCAATGTTATCTCATTGGGATATTTCCAAAAACCTGTTTTCCAATTCAGTAATTATTTCTTCTGGTGGTCTATTTTATTGTGGACAGTCTCAACTGTCTATTTTATCTAGTTGATTGAATTCTTCAGCTCCAAGCTTTCTGTCTGGTTCTTGTGTGTATGTATATATGTTTGTATTTATTTATGTCTCTTTGCTGAATTCCTCATTGAAATTATGAATTATTTTCATCATTTTGTTTAATGATCTATCTATATTCCCTGATATTTTGCTAAGTTTTTCTTAGGATTATTGTTTGGAATTTCATTCAAGATTTCATAAATTTCCTTTATGCCATGGTCTGTTTCTGGAAAATTATTGTGATCCTTTGGAAACATCATGCTTCCATATTTTTTCATACTTTTCATGTCCCTAAATTTATATGTATATAGCTTATGTAATAGTCAGTTCTTCTAATGATGTGGAGTAGGTACTACAGGGAAAAACATGTTTTTTAAGATGCATCATAAAGTGTCCAATGATTAGGGACTTCATCTTTGGCTATGAATTGGCACAGAAATGTAGCCTACATATGATTTCTTCAGCTTTAAATCACTATCAGCAGTGTCTGTTGTGCCTCCAAGGTTCAGACTACAGGATTGTGTGGTGGTAGTGTTATAACTTTGCAGTGAACTGGATATGCAAGTGGTGTATGACCATAAGCTCCACAGAGGTGTTCTGATGGCAGCAACTGTAGCAGTGATCTGGGCCATAGACCACAGAATGGCATGTTCTCATGCCTTACAGAAGTGAACACTGATGGTGGCAGAGTCCACTGTAGTGGTCATTGCAATGCTGGAGGCATTGCTTTTGGAGGGGTGTGTCTTCAGGCAACACTGGTAGCCGTAATACTGGTGGCATTGTTCACTGAGGTGGGCATCCAGGACAATGAGGTCTATGATGGTATCAGCAAAGATGCTGGGGCTACAGGATATAGGAATACATGATCTCAAGCCCCACAATGTGAGAACCTGGCATCAGAAACCATGATGCCAGGGCCACGAGTTGCTGAGAAATCTGTCCCATTAGTGAGACTTTTCTCAGAACTGTATGCCTATTCCTTATCAATCTAAGAAATTATAAGTAATTTCACAATATACTCTGAAATCCATTTCATATTTGTTTGTTCTCAGTTCTCCCAGCAGGTTTTTGTGGTTACTTTCCCCCCTTATCCAAGATATAGTAAAAATTCTTACACTTGATTTTGGATGGGTTTTGTTTTCATTTTACTAGTTATTTTTCCTCTCAGTGATGATTTGCTAAGCAATTGAATTCATCTTCCTTATAGAGTCCTTTCATTTTTCTGGTATACCAGAGAATTAATATACCATACATACTGAGGTAGTTAAATCTTAAATAAGCTAGTCCATGAATTTTCACAAATGGAGCACATGTGTATAACATCTACCCAGATTAAAACAGGAAGCATTAACTAAACCCTTAAGACTCATGCAAGTCCCCTCTAGTCACTGTGTAGAGCAAAAATGAAAAACAAACAAACAAACAAACACAAAACTACCATTCTAATCTCTACCACTAGAGCTAAAATTTGCCTTTCTGCATCAATTATACTGTGTTCCATTAGTGTGGAAGGCTGCATAGTGATTCTACTACAACTGGCAGCCACAATCCTAATGAGATCACGTTTAAGCCCATGCTACATTCAAACTGATCTCTCATCTATTTCAGAGCCCTATGTCAACCTTACTTTAGAAATAATCATGGGAACATCTTTCAACCTATAGAAACCAGTGCAATTTTTTAAAAAATTAAATATCTTTCCTCCTTCATTGGCCATTCTTTTCATGGTGCTTTTTATAATTTTTATATAAACTTGTAATAGCGTTAAAGTTCTAATATTATTTTTCAATAGGCTAGTAGCTCACAGTGATACTATGTTAGTTGTATTGCATTCCTTTAGTTGCATTGAATTCCTTGGCAAGTTTTTAAAAAGAAAAAATAATAAAGCCTTAAGAAATCTAGACCGAAGGATACTTCCTAAATGCTCTCTTCTTGCCATTAGGGAATTAAACCATGGAATAAAAAGAAGAACACTAAATGAAATAAATCATTATACCATAATTTAAGAATTGTTACTTAGAACAATTGGAAAAAGGTTTTTCATAAATAAACAATGAAAATAATACATTATATGACCATGGATTTTTTTTCAAAGCTATGGCTTCTCTCTGATGATTCATTTTTTGCCAAGAAGAAAATAATTATTTATGTCTTCTAAAACCTGTGCCTACATACATTATAGTTGTTACTTTCTTTGCTCATAAGATGAAGGAAAAGATGAAAAGATATTTATGCTAAAATTTTAATATCAGGAAGTAATTTGATTTTAAATGTCCACATGTGTACTCAACCTCTGACCAAATCTGACCACAGAGGGATGATAGTCAGCCCTTTATTGTGGTTCTTTAATGCCATGACAAAGATTATTAGTGTTGTGGCTCTGAAAAGAAAACTGTTCTAGGAATCAGTTTCTAATACAAAAAGAAACGCTGAGAGTTGGCTAAGGATGGCACAGTCTTCATTTGAATGCCACAAATTACTGTATTTAAGAACTGGACAAGAAACACTATTTTAATGGGGAAAAGGATGACAAAGTAAAAATGGGACAGATATTAAGATGCCACATTCTTAAAGAGAGCCATGAAATTTTTAAATTACTAAGAGGTTAGGAAGTAGGGTTTTCCATCTCATTTGAGTAATGGTCTCTTCAACCACACTAGGAAGTTCAATCAATTTCCTGCTTAAACTTGATAGCAACTGCAAACCTCACAGAATCATTACACACTCTCAATCCACGAAACATGCATTTGTTTCTGACATGGTAGAAATTCTGGCATGACTGCAATTGTATAAATAGTCTCTCAGTTCTCTGTCAAGTTATCATCTCTTTTCTCTACATAAATTGTTTACTAGTTTCTCTAAGTGAAAAAGAAGCAATTATTAACCTTCCATACAAATGCTTGTGAAGTGTAATTTTAAGTTTTATCTTTGGCGAGTTAATAAAAGTGACATCTAATTTTAACATTTTAATGTAATTAATTTTTGTTACATAAACAAAAGTAAGGAAAAGAGAAAGTACAAAACAAGAAAAAAATTAAACAGCTCAAACAAGCCTAAAAATTAACTACGGATAAACAGTATGCATTGCTACAATTCACATAATAGTTATACTTTGCAATATAGCTTTGCAATATATTTGCAACACTTGTGGAAAAAATGATATATAATTTCAGCATACAGGGAAATAATAAACTTTCTACTGCAATTCAATATGAAATGCCATTTTATAATAAATACGTTTTTTCAAGAATACAAAAATGATGCGTTAAAGTGCAGTAAATTTAGAGTGAAGCCAAATATGTTTATTGCTTTTATCAAAGGTAGTTTGTTAAAAATATTAATGCTTAACAATACAATGAGGAAATAATTACAAAATAGGAAAATGCAAGCTGGGCATAGTGCACATGCCTGTCATCCCAGCATTTGGAAGGCTCAGGTAGGAGGATCGCTGTGAATTTGAGGCCAGCAGCCTGTGTTACATACACAGTGAGACCATATTTAAAGAAAAAAAGGAAGAAAAAAAGAGGAAAATTCAAAGAAATCATCCTTCATATATGACGCCAATCCTAATAATAGCTAATATTTAGTGTGTAACCTTCATAGAACGTGTCATTTTTTAATAGGATGTGTCTTAGAAAATGCCTAATGATATTTTGTTTGATATTAAAATCTATTAAAAGCATGTGATTTCCCTATATTCAAAAAAGGAGAGAATGGAAAATTTGACAATCTACTCTTTAAACCAGTATTTCTAAAGTACCTATTATGTAATAAATCTCATATTTGGTCTCTTAACTCCTAATCCATTGATTTTTCTTCTATTCCATCTGCCAGAATGTTTTGTTTAAAAAAAAAAGAACAGACTTTCCTAAAAAGCAAAGGGTGTTTATATTTTCTTGTGACTCGAGCAATTTTAGAAGAAAGATCATTATATTTTATGTCTGCTTTATCATCCATATGTCCTTATTGTACCTTGGCAATCTTCCCATTACAGTTACAAGGCAGATACCAATAATCCCAAGATTCTTTCTGACTTACACTGAGGTGAGAAGGGGAAAAGATGGACAATCAGATTGGATTAGGTGTTCTTTTCTGACTCTACAGAGTATGCATAAAGGCTAAGAAAGATTTTTCAGGAAAAAAGATATTCTCATTTTATCAAAAATTTTTAATGAGTCTGTAATAAAAATCTGATGTTAAAAATACAAATTTGAGTACAATGATGTTGATATTTTCCTCATTACTTTCTTTTGGTAGTTGTATTTTTATGTCTCTGCATAATCTGCCAATCTTAGATACTCATCTGTTATGGTTTATATATAGATGTCCCCCAAGAGCCTCATGCATGCATAGGAAGGCTTTTGAATTGAATTATGTGGGCTTATAGCTGACTTGTCAGGATGTGGAGTCTTGTTGGAAGAGGAGTGTCACTGTAGGTCTGACCTGAGAGAATTTATCTTTCTCTGTCTCCTCCCTTGACTTCTCACTGCTTCCTGCGGGCCATGAGATAGTCAGTTTTCCTTCTCCCAGGCCCTTCCACCATGCTGTTCTGCCTTGGAGCCAGCTACATATGAACTGAAACCTCTACAAACTGTGAGTTTAAATAAACCTTTCCTCCTGCAGTCATGGATGTTGGGTATCGTGTCCCAGTTACAAGGAAAGTAACTAAGGCACCATAATTGGATGTAGAAACAGAAGCAACAGTTGAGGTTGAGAGAGATGAAAATATAGTGCTTGACTGAGATAGTCAAGAAGCTTTTGCAAAAGAAGAGAAGAAAGGACACCTGGGTAAATCAGAAGCTAGAAAACCAGTTTGAAGTAAATTGCGAACTTATGATTATTAAATACTATAAGCAGCAACAATAGTGACATTTCCACTGATAATATCAATTATGATTTCATTTGTAGTCAAGAATTACAATTTGCTGACTTCTTTGGACCCTGAATCAAAGTCTAAAAGGACAAAAGAAAAGAAAAAACAGACATGACACTAGGAAGTCAATACACACATGGCATCACACCTCCATGCAGATACTTACCAGAAAATAAAGATAAATTATAATTCTTTCTCTTTTCAAAATGGAAATTTCCTGCAAAAAAGGATCTGATTCAACAAAGAACAAAATTAGTAGTAGGGAATATTTCAAATTAGGTGGTTTTTTATCATTGGATTTTCCCACTTACTCTAAAACTTTCACTACCTTTTGTGAAAGTTCAATAAGACAATGAAGAGAGGAAATGGAAAGAAGACCATATAAAGAAATGGAGAAAGGATATTTTGAAATCATGTTGATTTATGGTTTTCATCCACAAAATGCTCAAAATTTGATATATTATCCTGATTTTTGATGCATACATCTCCAGGATAATTAGGACCACAGAAACTTATTGAGTCACATACTGGCTTCATTTTTCTTTCCCTAGAGTTATCTTCTCAGTATAATCACTTCATATAATGGTAGTTTTGAGGAAGAATTAGAAAATTTTTTTCAGTTTAATTGCAAGATATTTTTTAAAAGAATGTGGTCCAACAAGATTCCCTTCTTCACTCTTTAGTTTTAAAAATTCCCTTCTATGTCAATACCTCGAGAAGTCCAGTTTGCATTTCGTATAACCAGCTGAAATGGAACTGGGCACCTGAATATCCTAATTTTGCAAATTAACCAATCATTTCTTTACTCATAAAATTCTTTTCTTTCTCCTAGCCAAACAGCTCATTTGTGGACTTTCCTTTTTTAAAAATAATAAAAATTATACCATAATTCATTTTTTAAAAACTAATTCAAAACCTTACAAAAGACACATGAAGAATTTTGAGTAATCCTGGATAGCAATATTTTAAAAATCTCTCCAAGCATGTAAGGTAATGGTGGAAAAATGTTACAAATCAAAATTCAGTCTTTCATGAACACATTCTGCTTCTACTCATGTACCTCTTCATCTGGAGCATTATTAATCCAAATGCCAACTAGAGAAACTACATGTTTTCTTTGGACATCTGTCTCAAACACTTTGTTAGATATTTTCAGATAGTTCTTCCCAGGCATAGTTTCTCCCTTCTTTAACCTAAACAGCAGTTTCTAACTCTCTAATTGCAGAAATGAAATTATGCCATATATAAGAGAGGCTTGTGTATTTGTTTTATTTCTTCATGGATCATAAATTCAAAACTAGTGTCCCTCATACTTTAATAGGCACAAATATTGTTGCAAAGGTCAAAACTACATACTCCCAAGCTAAATCCTCAGAAATTCCCATTCACTAACCATAGTAATACCCAGGCTATTGACACAAGCATAAAACAATTCTACTGTAAATAGTCCTAAACTCATGCCTTGAGAAACAAAACTTGTGAGACTAGAAATTCGTCTCTTTCTCAGAATTTTGCATCATAGATGCTCAGCATGTATTTAGTAGATCAATGCTTGTACTTGATTAGTCACTTCTCAGCATAGCGAACTTCAAGGCTTTATCTTCCACTGATTGTCTACACTTCCTAGAGACCTCTTCAACCATGAAAACAAAACAAAACAATACAAAACACCACCAGCAAAGACAGTGTTTTTCCAGCCCCCTCCCTTACCATGAGTCACTCTTTAACGCTATTCCCATAGAAGCAGAATACTTCCCAATCTGTTCAATCTTATCCATGAAATAAGTTGAAAATTTCTCACAGTGAGAAATACTTGACTTTGTTACCACGCCAGAGTTCTCTGAATTAATCACACTGTCCACGTATTGGAATCATTCCACCAGTCTGGATTTTACAGTTATTTAAAGTTGAGCAGAAAAGAATTACTCAGTTCTGGAAAAGGAACTCACAGACTCTCTGAGGCATAATCAATCGGATTAGGAGTCTCTTTTCTGAAGCTGGTTTTGTAACTTTGTCCCCTTCTGAATTTTTCCAGTCACCAGTCATTTGACCTTTCCAACTCACTCGAAGAGAAAGCAGCTTTCCTGAACGATTCAATAGGTGAAAACAATTATGATGCAATTAGCAGCAAATTTAATTCAAAGAATTTCTGTGCTTAGAATATCAAAAATTAGTGACTCATCTCGCTTTCAGATGCTTTAAACAGCAACAGAATTATTTTCTCTGATTTACACTGATACTAAATGCAATGCTGTGTTGTTCTTTGATAGCACTGTGGCTTAGTGTGAGAATGTTTTCATTAAGGTAGAAAGCAATAAGGAAGGAAATTTGAAAAAGGTTGGCCTGATTGTATTACCACCCCTTTATCCTTCAGCAGCCCTTTTAATTAAGAAAGAGCAATCATTACACAAAATCAAAGTGGAAAACCAAGATGTGGAAGCTTGTGTTGTTTTTTTAAGATTACCTAGAGAAAATATGACAAAATGAATTGAAGCTTAATTACACTACTGCTGTTGCTTTTAGTTGATTTTATTCCCTTGCTAACATTTTAATAGATTTTTCCCATGTAAAAATGAAGGAACTATAACAATCAAATAAATTTGTTCAACTTTAATAAAGTAAGGACTAGGATATGTGAGATGTGTAAGTACTAAGACCACACTGGGCCCAAAGAGAGATACAAATCTAAATGATGAATGCTTTGAAATGATTTATTGATATGGAAAGTATGCTATAAGCCTGTTTTTCTTTTTTATGAATGACACTTGAATGGTTCCTGGGATAATATTTGCCTTCAGGAATATTTAGAACAGTAACAACAGTTGGCTTTTCTGCTTCATGATTTCATATAACCAACTTACATTTTCATCTTACAGCTCTTGAGATCATATAGTCAGTTCATAAAAATGTATCAAACTCTGCTACTTGCTGGGGGAGAATATCAAATAAAGTAAAGCTTGTGCCCTCAAAGCCTCATAATCTAATGGAAGATACTAAAAGGTAAACATCTAATTTCACTTTGTAAAGCTCTTGAACAGGTTGTTATGGATGGCAGAAAAGGCAGAACCCAGCTACTGGATGAACTGAAGGTAGAAGGGGCACAGGAAAAGTGGTTTGAACCAAGTCTCAAAGGCAGAAGCAGGTGTCTGTCTGGCATGTTCAATGAAGACTTTAAACCAAGGCAAATACAAGAATTGCCCAAAGTCAAAGTTTTAAAAAATTATTGTTTCTGAGAAGAGCTTCAAATTGCTCTACTGAATAGGCACACAGATGGTATGTGCAGGAATTACAAGAGACCAAATCATCACAAACATTGTGTGACATGCAGGGCACTGAACTCTATAGGCTGTGGAGACACTAAAGAATTTTCACCGTGAAAGTGACATGATTATATTTTCCTTATTATTATAAAAATACTTTCTTATGGGTATTATTGATATAAAATAAACCATACCACAATCAAGTTAATGAACATATTCATTACTCCTGAAAGAACCCTGAAGCCCTGTAGAAATCCCTTCTTCCTTTTACCCACAACCAAATTCAGGAAACCACAGAACCACTGATCTGTATTCTGTCACTATAGATTCATTACGTTTTCTTGAATTGTATATGAGTGGAATCAGGGAGCATTACTCATTTTGTCTGTGTAATTTCTTTAGCGTAAGTGTTTTTGGATTTTTCAGTATTATGCATATCAATGATTCTTGCTCTTTGTTGCTGTGTGGTTCTCCACTATGTGGCTTTACAATTCATTTATCCATTTTTCTGTTGATGAGTATATAGGTTGTTTACAGTTTTTGTTTTGTTTTATTTTGTTTTCTGCCATTATAAATGAATCTACCACGAATGTTCTTGCTTTGTATGTGCACATGCTTTCCTTGTCTTGGGTAAATAACTAAATGCAGAATCACAGGATTATATAATAAGTTCGTTTTCTTTTTAACTGATTGCTAAATAGTTTTTCAAAGTGGTAGCACTATTTTACAAACTCAACAATAGGATAAATATAGGATTTCTGGAACCTCAGCATTCTCAACAACATTTGGTATAGTTAGACTTTTAAATTTTAGCAAGTGTAGTAGGTGTATACTGTTCTTCATTTTGGCTGAAATATCCATTTTCCCAAATAGCTACTGATATGGAGGATTTTTGTGTGCGTATTTTGTACTTGCATATCTTTTTTTATCTAAGAGAAAAAGACACAGAAAATAAAGACAAAAAGCAAGAGACAAACAACAACAACAAATCCACAACAATGACATTATAGGTTTACAAAACAAAATGATAGGAATTGACAATGGTTGCAGTATTGCATATTGTTACCTTCAAAAGGGTTGTTTAGATTAACAGTTATAGACATGTAAAACTGATCTAACCATATGAGTATCAACTGTTCCTTTTCAATAACTAATACATTTAGTAGTATAGTCATTTTAGCTATCTTACATGTACATATATACAAATTTATGTCTTTTTCCTTTTCCCTTCCTTCTTTCCTCCTTTCCCCCACCCCAATTGCTTTTGCTCTTTGAGCAATTTCTTACCCTTACACAGTACTTATTGTACATTTTGGATCATATATACTTTTTCAGTTTCTTACACTATGGAGACAATATGGTATCTATACATGTGAGTTTGATTTATTTCACTTATGAGTATGGTGTCAAGTCATGTGCATTTACTTATAAAAGTCTTGATGCAATCTTTCTTGATAGCTGAGTAGTATTCCATTGTATAAAAATACCACATCTTTTTGTCCATTCCTTGATTGATGGGCACTTAGGTTGTTTCCAATATCTGGCTATTACAGATTGTGTTGCTATAAACATGAGTGCACAAATATCACTGTGGTATGGTGTTTTCAGTTCTTCTGGGAAAATGCCCAGAAGCAGAATAGCTGGGTCAAATGGGATCTCTAATCCTAGCTTCTTGAGGGATCTCCAGACTGATTTCCACAGTGGTTGCACAGTCTACACTCCCACCAACATTGGAAAAGAGTTCCTCTTTCCCCACAACCCCTCGAGCATTTGTTAATGGCTGATTTATTAATCTTGGCCATTCTTGATTTATTTATCTTTCTGGAGTGAGATGGGATCTCAGTGTTTTTTTAGTTTGCATTTCCCAAATGACCATTGATGTTGAACATTTTTTCATGTATTTATTTGCCATTTGTATTTCTTCCTCTGAGAAGTATGTATTCATCTCAGATGCCCATTTTTGGATTGGGTCCTTGACTTTTAGGGGCCTGATATTTTTTACTTCTTTATATGTTTTAGATAGAAGTTCTTTTTCTGAGGGACAATTAGCTAAGATATTGTCCCAATTCATGGGCTTTCTTTTCACTCTGTTGGAGATTTCCTTTGACATGCAAAAACTTTTTAGTAAGATGAGATCTCAGTGATTCTGGGAAGCACTTCCCATGCAGTTTGATTTTTGTTCATGGACACTCTGCCTACTCCTATGTCATCAAGATTTTTACCTATTTTGTCTTTCAGCAAATTTAGTGTCTCTGTTTTAATATTCATGTCTTTGATCCATTTTGACTTTATATTAGCGCGTGGTGATAGACATTGATCTAGTTTTAGTTTATGGCACGTGGAAAACCAGTTTTTCCAGCACCACTTGTTAAAGAGCCTATCTTTCTTCCAAAGTACATGTTTGGCCCCTTTGTCAAAGATGAGGTGGCTGAGTGTGTTTGTAGTTGTGACTCTATCTTCTAATCTATTCTATTGATCTTCAAGTCTGTTGTTATTCAGTACCATGCTGATTTTTATCACAGTAGCTTTGTAATATGGTTTCAAGTCAGGGATTGTGATGCCTCCTGCCTTCCCTTTGTTGCCCAGAATTGCCTTTGCTATTCTAGGTCTTTTCTGGTTCCAGATGAATTTCAGGGATAATTTTACTAACTCTGTGAGGTGTGCAGGTGATATTTTGATTGGGGTTGCATTAATTCTGCATAACAATTTTGGGAGAATGGCCATTTTCACAATGTTTGTTCTTCTTATCATGAACAGGGAATATCTTTCCATTTTCTGAAATCCTCTTTGATTTCCTTTTTCACAGTAATGTAGTTTTCACTGTATAGATATTTTGCTTCCCTTGTTAGATTGATTCCTAAGTATTTCAGTTATTTTGATGCTATAGTGAAGGATGTGGTTTCCCTTATTTCTCTATCAGTGAGTTTGTGGTTTGTGTACAGGAATGCTATTGATTTTTGAGTGTTCACCTTGTATCCAGCTACATTACTGAATTTGGTTATTACATCTAGAACTCTTTCAATGGATTTTTGGGGGTCTTGTATGTAAAGTACAGTATCATCTGCAAAGAGTGATAATTTTACTTCTTCCATTCCTATCCTTATTCCCTTTATTTATTTCTCTTGTCTAATTGCTCTGGCTAGTATTTCCAGAACTATATTAAATAGGAGCAGTGATAATGGACATCCTTCTCTTGTTCTTGACTTTAGGTTGAAAGTTTTTAGTTTTTATCCATTTAGTAAGATGTTGGCTGTTGGTTTATGATATATGGCTTTTATCAGGTTGAGGCAGAGACCATCTATTCCAATTTTCTGTAGGGTTTTTATCATGAATGAGTGTTGAATTTTGTCAAAAGCTTTTTCTGTATCTATTGAGATGATCATGTGATTCTTGTCCTTGGCCCTGTTGATATGGTGTACTACATTTATTGATTTGCATATGTTGAACCATCCCTGCATTCCTGGGATGAATCCCACTTGATCATGGTGTATAATCTTCCTGATGACTTGCTGCATTCTTTCTGCCAGTATTTTATTGAAGATTTTTGCATCTGTGTTCATTAGGGATATTGGTCTGTAATTTTCTTTTTTGGTTGGGTCTTTCTCTAGTTTTGGTATTAGAGTAATACTTGCTTCCAGAAAGGAATGAGTTAGGGAGACTTGCTTCCCTTTCAATTTCATTGAAGAGTTTGAGGAGCATTGGTATTAAGTCTTCCCTAAATTTCTTAAAGAATTCAGTAGTGGATCTATTAGGACCTGGGCTTTTCTTTGTTGGTAAGGTTCTAATTATGTTTTAAATTTCATTAGCTGAAATTGGGTTATTCAGTAGTTTTACATTTTCTTGATTTAGGTTTGGTATTTCATAGGTTTCTAGGAATCTGTCCATTTCTTCTGTGTTATCAAACCTATGTGAGTGAAGTTTTTCAAAGTAGGTATTGATAATCTTCTGTATTTCCACAGGGTCTGTAGTGATTTCACCCTGTTCATTTCTTATTGCATGGATTTGAGTTTTTTCTTTCCCCTTTTTGATAAGGTTAGCTAGGGGTTTTCAATTTTATTTATTCTTTCAAAGAACCAACTCTTCAATTCATTAATTCTTTGTATTGTTTTCTTAGTTTCAATTGCATTAATTTCTGCTCTGATCTTGATAATTTCCTCCCTTTTTTGGGTTTTGGGCTTGACTTGCTCTTCTTTTTTTAGAAGTTGGAGGTGCATCATTAGGTTGTTTTTGTGTGTTCTTTCCATTTTTCTGATGTGGTAGCTTAGTGCTATAAATTTCCCTCTGAGGACTGCTTTCATTGTATCCCACAGGTTACAGTAATTTGTATTTGTATTTTCACTCAATTGTAGATATTGTTTAATTTCTTCTTTAATTTCTGCTGTGACTCATTGATTATTTAGAAGAGTATTATTCAATTTCCATGTGTTTATGTGGGTTTTGTGGGGTTTTTTTGTCATTAATTTCCAATTTTGTTGCGCTATTGTCAGATAATATGCATGGAATTACTTCAGTTCCTTTGCATTTACTTATGCATGTTCTGTGGACTAGTATATGATCTATATTAGATAATGACACATGTGCAGCTGAGAGAAATGTGTATTCTGATATTGATGGGTGGAGCACTCGGTACACATCTGCTAGGTCCATTTGTTCACAAGTTTGATTCAGTTCTGTTATTTAGTGATTCTTTGTTTGGTTGATCTATCTCTTTGTGACAATGGAGTGTTAAGGTCCCCCGTTACACCTGCATTATTGTTTATTTGGTTTTTCATGTCCATTAGGATTTGTCTTACATAGTTGGTGTTATTTGGTGCCTATATATTTATGACTGTAATCTCTTCCTCTTGAAGTTTTCCCCTAACAGGTATGTAGTGTCCTTCTTCATCTCTTTTGATCATTCTTGGTTTGAAGTTCACAGTGTCTGCAAATGTAATAGCTACCCCTGCCTTTCTCTGGGTTCCTGTTGCATGGAGAATTGTTTTTCAGCCTTTGGTTTCTAGTGAGTTTTCTTTTAAGTTAAATGTGTTTCTTGTACACAGCATATTGTTGGGTTTTATTTCTTAACCCACTCTGCCAGTCTGTTTCTTTTTATTGGTGAGTTGAGACCATTTACATTGATTGATATAACTGATATGTACTGACTCATCCCTGTCCTGTTATTTTTCTGTTGTTCGTTTTCTATGATTTTTGTTTAACTGTTTGCCCTGCTTAGTGGTTTCCTCTTGCTGTTGCTCTTAATATTGTAATTATCTTTGTCTCTTTCTAGAGTGACTTCCAGTACTCTTTGTAGTGTTGGTTTGGTGGCCATAGATTTCTTCAGTTGTTTTCTGTTGTGAAAGTATCTCACTTCTCCATCAATTTTTTAAAGATAGTTTTGCAGGATACATCAATCTAGGCTGAAACTTATTTTCTTTCAGTATTTGAAATACTTCACTCCAAGCTCTTCTTGACTTAAAGGTTTGTGCTGAGAAGTCTGCTGTGACTCTGGTTGGCTTTCCTTCATAGGCGATCTGTTTCTTTTCTCTGACAGCTTTTAGTATTCTGTTCTTGTGCTGAGTTTCTGATACCCTAATTAGTATATGTCTGGGTGAAGATTTATTTTGGTTATGGTTAGTTGGGGTTCTGTATGCCTCACTTATCTGTATATCAGATTCTCTTGCCATGTTTGGAAAATTTTCTGCTATTTCTGTGTATAGTCTTCGCAGGACATTAGTATTGGCCCCTGCTTTTTCATTGACACCTATTAATCTTATATTGTTTCTCTTGGCATTATCTTGCAGTTGTTGAATTGTTGTTCCCTGGTTCCTGATTATTTTTAAGAGATCTTTTCTTTTGTGATTGTAAGCTTCCATGCTGTCTTCAAGGTCTGAGATTCTATCTTCAGCTTCATTCAAGTGGTTTTGCCAACTTTCCATGGAATTTTTAATTTCCTGAATTTCCCTTTGAATCTGTTTCATGCATTCTATTTGTGTCTTATTTTGTTCATTCAAAGTTTCCATCATTTTCTTAAGTTCTTTCATTTTCTTATCTTGATCTTCTTTTGAAACACATAGCATTTCTTTCATAATGATTGGCATTTCATTTTTTAGCTGAGATGATTTCTGATCTGATTTCCTTTGTAGCTTCATGGAGTTGTTTCTTTACTTCATTTGCTATCATTACAGAAAGTTCAATTGTGTGCTTCTCGGTGACTTTCATTTCATTGTCTTTTGAGTTTGTTCTCATTGGGCTGGGGGACTGAGACTGCATCTTGCTGTTTTGTTTTGTCTTTTTCCTCTGGAACATGTGTGACTGGCCAGGCAGACTCCCAATAAATTGCATTGGAACACTGTGCTGGGTAGAGCTTCAATCCTCCTATATCCCTGTGACTAACTGGGGCACACCCCCAGACTATGATGCGGATCCTTGTGCTCTGTGTCTGTGTGGCTGGCCATGTGTTCCCCTGATGTACTTGGTTGGGTTGCTCTGAGATGCTGGGTTGTACAAAGTTTGTGTCCTCCTTACAGCTAGCAGAGTCACACCTCTGGAGCTTGTCACCGGGGCATAGAACCTGGCTGTGTAGCATTCAGAAAATCCACAACCCAGGTGGCTAGCAGAGTTGCACCCCTGGGGTGTGGCACTGGACCTTCAGCCTAGCTGGGTGGAATTCAGAATATCCAGGACCCAGGTGGCTAGGTGGAGCACACCACAGAGTGTGGCACCACCAGGACCTTGAGTCTAGCTGTGAGGAGTTCAGAGCCTCTGGAGCATGGGGCAAGCCCAGGCACATCCTCGGAGTATGGTGCCAGGGCCTTGCTTCTGGCTGGGTGGAGTTTGCAAGGTCTAGGACCTGTGTGGCCACACCCCTGAATAATGGAGCTCATGCCTTGTGTTCTAATGGATGGAGCTCAAATTCTCCAAGGCCCTGCAGCTATGCTGGCCACTCCCCACTGAGCAGCTCTGGGGCTCATGCTGTGCTGGGCTTGGTACCTCTGTCCTGTGAAGCTGGCCGAGCATTCCTCTGATGGATTGCGCTTGGACACTGGACTAGGCAGAGCTCAATTCTCTGTGCAGCTAGTGAGGACTCACTCCTGGAGTGTGACACTGGACCTTCCACCTGGCTGGGTTGTGTTCAGAATCTCCAGGATCTAGGTGGCTAGGCAGAGTTCACCCCGGAGTGTGGCACCACCAGGACCTTGTCTGGCTGTGAGGAGTTTAGAGCCTCTCTACTTATATATCATTTTTGACAATGTGTCTGTTCAAATCTTTCACTATGCTTTTTAATTTAAAATTTCCTTTTTGTAATATTTTAAGAGTTCTTTAGATACTTTAGTTCTAAAGTACCTTGCCAGAAAACTGATTGCTCATACTTTCTCCCAGTGTGTGATTTTGTGAAGAGTAAATGTTTTTAACTCTTATGAAATTTATTTTACTGATTTTTTCAGAATAATTCATGCTCTTGACATCATTTCTAATAAGTTTTTACCTGAATTTTTAAAAGTCACAAAGATTTCCCCCTTTTTTAAAAATTAGTTTATAGTTTTAGGATTCATTTTTTATATGTCCATTTTTATTAATATCTGTATTCTGTGCCACATATGAATAAAATCTCATTATTTTGCATGTAAACTTGTGAATGATCCACCACTGACTTTTAAAAAAATCATACTTTATTCTCTGAATTGCTTTTATACCTTTGTCAAAAATCAATATTCAAAATCAAAATCAATTTAACATATATTCATAGAACACTTCACACAACAGCACAATATACCTTCTTCCTAAGAGTTGGAGAAACTCTTAGGATACATTTTATGTTATGCCATAAAATCAATGTACAAAGATTGAAATTGTCCAAAGTATTTTCTCTGACTAAAATAGATTAATAATAGAAACAGTAACAGAAGAAAATTTCAAGACCTGTGGAAACTAAATAGCCAGCATCGCTGATCAGAGGGAAATTTTTTGCTATAAACATTTACATTATAAAAGAAGAAAGATCCCAAATAAATCACCTAAGTTTATACTTGAATAACTAGGAAAAAAGAGCAAACGAAATCCAGTGCTAGCAGAGGAGGGAAATCATTGGCCACAAAATGCTTAAGCTATGAAAACAAAAGTGGCAGGCTGCTTCTTGGCCACAGTGTATCAGGTACATTTCACACTTAAATTAATGGCATCATCATAAGAAATTTTATTGTAGGATCAAAATAATAAAAAATTTGTAGCTGTTAGGTACAGAATAAAGTTGACATTTGTGTGTTATTTACTATGAAAAAACTATGACTATGAGGCCATAGATCTAATATAACCTGACCTTAAGATTTTATACAAGGAGTTTCCATACTACAGATGTTCACTCCGAGGTTGTAACTTATTACATAATGCACTAAATAGGAAAAAAAAGTACTCATTTCAACAGTACATGACCAATGTTATTCCCTATAAAATTCTGTTGGAGCAAAAAATTCCTGCCAAATATCCTTCTTTGTGCATTACAGGATAGATCAGTTAGACGTTTCAAGAGGAAATTACAAGGTTTAATTCAAGCAAAAGGTTTTTTTTTTAACAGATAAGCATAGCAATTGATTGTCTTTCAACTTTATGACTTTAAGAAAATATGATGTTACCCATAGTACTTTGAATTAACATTGAAATGAAAAGCCCTGCCCATCTCTGTGGGATACAGGAATAAAGAAGTAAAATCCAGTTTTATATTTTTAGGGAATAATTAGTTACCATTTAGTTTTTGGGGGTATAAAGGCAATTTTCTGTTACAGTTGATATACTGAAGAAGCTAAGTGAGTATCCTAAATGAGACTGCCAGGAAAATCAACATGAATTGTTGAAATGTGCTATAAACTTGAGATAAATATAAAGCATACAAGCATAAGGAAAAGTGGATGACATTACATAACAAGTCAACAAAAATCAGATCTTGTAAAATTCCATGTACAGTCTCATTCACACAACACATAATGCCCAGTTATAAGCATAATTAAGCACAAGTCTGCTCTCCTCCCCACACTTCATCCAAAGCCTGAACCAAGCTAAACTCCAGCATGGCAGATCATGTGATAGTCCTAGCTTGAGGTTAGATACTCACAGAGCACAATATGGGAATGGCACAAGTAAATCTAGGACCAGATGTAGCCAGATCATCAGGCCAGATCATCAGGATTTGTAGTTATGAAGTCTAAAGAAAAACTGTCTCAGTAGTAAACAAGTAGGCTTTGCGATCATGGAACAATTCAGACTTAGGCAAAGTTTTTAAACTGTGGAAACTTTTGGCCTCTTCTATGACTTGAGCATGTGTGTTTTCCAAAAATTCTTATGTTGAAACTTCAACCTCAAGCAATGGTTTTTGAATGTGTGACCTTTGGGAGGTGACTATGTCATGAGGGTGGGGCCCTACTAAATTGCATTAGTGCCTTTATAGAGGGCTAAGGAGACTAGAGTTCTCTCTTTTTCATATCGGGGTGCAGTGAGAATACAGAAATCTGTGAAGTGTAAAGTAGGCCCTCACCAGACACCAAATATGCCAGCACCTCCATCATATACTTTCCAACTTGGAAAATTCTGAGAAATGCATTTCTGTCATTCAGAAGCCACTTAGTCCATGGTATTTGTTCTTACTCTAGCCCTAACCTGAAAGGATTAAAATGGCATCCCACTAGTATATAGATAAGCATCTTTTCTCATAAAAGGAGAATGATTTTATGTACGTGATCCCTCAAGCAAAACACAAAACCTTTATGTAAAGTAAGCTTTGTAGATATCTGGATATTCAGAAAAATATAAATTTAATTAAACCTGGAGTAGAAATACTTTAGGGTGAAGATACTGCTTTCATACTTTTACTCAATAAACAATATTAAATATTGTTATTGTGTGAGATGACACAAATTGTCCAAACTAATTTCCCAGTTAAGTGAAAAGACTGAGAATTCTGGTATTTTGTGCATTAAGAACCTAGGGCTAAATGCAGAACTAGGCTGAAGTAGTGGGTGCTTGCAAGACAGGAAGCATCCCCAGCCCACAGTGCATTGTCTTCTGAGGGGAGAGGAAAACATCATGGCTTAGCAGAGGTAGACTGAGCAAGATACGGACAAGGTCACAAACCAAAGACAGAAGTGAAAGTGGGGAGATTCAGGCATTCTCACGAAAAGAAGAGAGCCATTCTTGAAAAAGAACCATAAAGAGCATGACTGCTTGAATGAAGACACTGCAAATTGTTTTTCTTTTTTTGTTTTTCACTCTGGTTCTCATTTTATGGAATCCATACAAGATTTCTTAAAAAATCTTCTGCTGATCTCCTTAATCTAAATATGGTATCCTTTGGAATGGACTCTAGTTATTAATTTTGTATTTCCAGGTCCTGATTGAGCATTGTATAAGTAGTAAGGGTACACCAATTGGATGCTTGGTTACTTCTAAATAAATGTATTATGTAAGTATCATAGCAGTCAAATGTATCCTTGAAATATTTGCTATTGTATAATTTTTGGACATTATTGCCAGGAAAATAATCATAACATCCTATTCCGAAGCTTAAAAAAAAATCACTAAAGTTTCCCTGAGTTTCAGCATTAGAGATTATAAATACCATTGCAGGTGGCTTTTCCTCCTATACAATCAGCCCTACTGAAACTCGACCCTGCAATCAGTGCGCAGACTGGGTCTTCTGCAGGGAAGGCCAGGGATTAGTGGTGCGTAAGCACTTTCTGGAGTACACAATGCAATGCTCTTCTGGGTCCAGTGGGCATGAATTTCTGCATGCGTTATATAACAAGTGTTCTAAAGCTCCCTCTTTAGTACTTTATGATATTAAAAATATGATTCAAGTAATCCTACAACTGCTACAAAACATTTTTCTATGAGGAGAGGAAGGGCTAAGAATAAATCATTTTACTGCCTATCGTTGACTGCAGAGGCTTCCTAAGAGCATACTTTTACTCCAGATTGCAAACCAGGCTTTTCTTGATAATTGTTCTATCTCATCAGATTAAGAAGCTAAAATTTTCAAATCTCCTAGAAGACATAACTAAACAACTTTGTTGTGTTCCTATTACATTGTTCATATCTCCCACCAAAGTAAAACAGACTCAGCCAAGGCAGAATGGCCAAATTGGTTTGATTGTTGTTTTGTTTTTTTTGTTTTATTTTATTTTGTTTTTCTAGCCAGCTTATAACATATTGTGATACAACTCCAAAGTATACTGGAGAAAATTCGTCTTAGTTAATATTTGAATAAACCTTATACATAAGCCTATCTACCTATATATTCTGCTATTCAAGCTTAAAGACATAAGATTACTAAGTTAATATTAGCCCAATATTTAATTCAATATTTCCTCTAAGTTAAATTCAGGAAGATGTAATCCTTAATTAAAATCTGAAATGTTTAGAAGAGTCCATCAATGACAAGCTCTATTCAATTTTAGAATATTTTATTTTTCTGATATGTTCCATGAAAGAAATGTCTGACCATATTTGCTGTAGCAATAGCAATATTTGACACCTACATCATGTTTTATACATTTTGGTAGCCTATATATAAGCAAACTCTGGATCCGTAAGCTGTGTTATTACATTGGAATATATAAAGCAGGCCATGTTGTGCAAGTGTGGCATGTATGTCCAATGCCACCAAATTGAACCAAAGTATAATGAATTTTGTCATGCCTATTGCTTTCAAGAACCTTAAGATAACAATTTTTGTGCAGAATCAAACATTTTCAGAAATGCTAGCCTATAATAAGACTTCAACGAAAAGCTTTCCTTTTCCCTTGTAGGAAATTATAGTGAATTTTCTTCTTTGTCTGGTTGAGATATTTTGGTACTGAAAAACTATTATTATAGGTTTCAAAAGACCACCCTCCTGGGTGGCACTTGAATAGTTTACAAGCAAGAATCAGGCAGAAGTAGATGAACTTGAGAACGTGAAGGGTAAATATTTGCTGGATTTAGAAAATTTCTTGTAGGAGATATTCTATAGATATATCATCTATATCAGTTTCCAACCAGAAAGATCTGACTGGAATGACCAGCAAGAGGTTTGGATGGGACAGGGTAGCATTTAGGTGGTCAGAGAGAGAAACAGCAGTAGAACATGGTGGATGGCAGACTTTTGCAATGATAGGGCCTAGGCTGGATCCAGAGCCTGGAGGCACCACCTAAAAACAGAAGTTAGAAGTTCAGGAAAGCAACAAAATTCAGAGAACATAAGTGAAAGGAGTTAGAACACTGCAATGATACAGTAAGAGCAATAAAAAATTTTATCAGGATGGTCCAGAACTTGGGGAGGAAATTTGAGGTGGGGGCAGAAGATCTTATGTCATTTAAAAGAGCAAGAATTGGTCACAAACCCAAGGAAATATCACCAAGAAAGCATAACTGAATGGCCAGCTCAACTGAATCAATCCATTTCTATGAAACTGAAGAGAAGTTTTAGAAGGTAGTTTCTGAAAAATCCCCCAGATTCAGCAATTATATTTTTCTCATTTCACTTGTGCATGTGCGTCTTGGTTACTTTTCACTCATTGCTGAGACAGAATATCTGATGCCCAAAATTAGGGAAGGAAAGGTTTATTTCTTACAGTTCTCAGGGTTTCAGTCCACACTTAGTTGGCCCAAGGCAGCATGGCGTGGCAGGGTGGACATTCATGGGGGCCACCAAGCAGCAAGGCAAACTGGCAAGAAAGAGAGAGCAAGAGAGCACAGACCCACATTCCTCTCGTCCTTACCCTGTACATTGGCTCCACCCCTGGGCGGGTGGAACATTCACATCACCGATCCCAGTGCTAGACAACAAACCAATCACCAGCACCAGACTCAGCCCCGTTCAAATTACATGAGGCCTTGGGGGGGTCACAGGATCAAACCAATACAATGTGTAATCTGGCATCCAGTGAATACAAGGCTGGATATTTGTTGCTCCCAAATGGGAACCAAATTCAATAAGGGAGTTCTCTGCTGTTCAATGAACTAGAAAAGTATTACCAACAATTAAAGAAAAATTGCTGGGCTAGCAGGGGACAGGAGGACCAATCCTGTGTGTTTTGTTCTCATGGCATGCAAAATAACAAAGCCCAAATTCTTTCTATATCAGGTCTGTCTCCTGCTCAGGGCAATGGGGGGTAAGTGACTCTGTGAGCCCCTATTTGAGACCTTGGTATCTGAATATTTTCTTCTCTTTTGGCTTGTTGTTATGCTAATTCAACTTTAAACAAAACAATTTACATTGACTCAATTAGAAGGGGATTGTGCCTTGTTTTTCAGCACTTTGGTGATGGTCTTTTGAGGGTTGACTGCCTGAGACTCCATAAATGTGAAATAAAATCTATAAAATGTAGTAGAGACTGTGATGGCTCTGATAAGGGGATGATCCAAACACATTTCTGAAACCTAAGTAATGTTTCCATTTGTCATATTTAGATAATCTCTGATTAGTTTTGGGCTATTAGTGATTAAAAGATCTGAGGGTTTTATAGGAAGCAGCAAAGATATTATCCTGCTTCTTGTAATTATGACACCAAAGAGAAAATTAGATGATTGTAGCTGTGAAAGAGATGGCTAAATCTAATATTTAAGGCCTGCAGGAGATGAAAACGGGTCAATAGGGCCCCAAAATTAATCCTACACATCATCTCAGGCATTTATGTGAAATCAGGCTAATATTCCACCACACATGCTACCCTGCAAAAACAGAGGCAAGATCTGATGCAAAGAAAAATCATGGTGTGGTAGACTATATGGTGAGCACACATAATAGCAAGAGTTTCATAGATGTTCTATAAAACTGTTCTTTGAAACCTCTGATTATCAAAAGAAAAAACAAACTGTTATCTATATGGAAAGTGAACAAATAGTGATAGAGGTTTTCAGATATGCTGTTACATTCCATCTCAGAAATATTATGCAAGGTTTATGATTAATGCTGATTTACATAGAAGGAAACTGATACTACAAAATATGATGCAATTCTTTCAAAATCTGAACTGAGATCAAAAGACTGAAAAATTCCTAGAATGAGTTTCAATCTTTGCTTTTCAGAGATTCAAGGATCCTCTAGGTTGCCTTGGAAACCGTGTTGAATAGTGAAAGAAGCACTGAGCTGATTGGGCCCTGAATTCCTACCTCCAGATGAGCCAGAGAAACTCTATTTTATCTTTTTTAATGTTTGTGTGTCTAATAATAATATATTTGGAGGAAGAATGTCTGTGTTAAGAAAAGTTAGCAAATAGATACTAGAATTATCTATTGGCAAACCAGCTTCATGAAAGTTTTCAATGTGCCATATAGCAACTATAGGGGGAATTTTAAAAATTTTTTAGTTTTTGATGATGTGTCAAAAATTTGGTAGCTGTATATAAATGATGGATAAAAAATACTGTAATCGTCAGTGATCATAACTGTTTGTTCTGTTTAGTAAGAGAAATTTCATTATATTGGAAGAAGCACACTTTTAAGAAACTAAGAAACATTTCTTTACTGGGCCCAGTGACCAATTCATGAACAGCTCTGTGAAATGTAAGTAGATCCTTCAGGTAATGCCACAGTTCCAGCTGTAAAAGTGGTCATGGGGTCATGGATTGATTAAATATATATATATATATATATATATATATATATATATATATATGTACACACACACACACACACAATGTTAGAGGACTGGAATACAAATGCAGATCACTGTGAATGGCAGTGCTGCTCAAATAGCACATCTTGGCTGCAGCAGCTTTATCTACATGAGTAAATGAATCAGAATGACCAAAAACATTAAGCTTCAGTTTTCAATGTGATCTGCAATATCTTCTTAGCTGAGATCTAGAAAATATCTTGGAAGGAAGCTTAATACACTTTCATCTATCAATTCTAAAATGTTAATCCAAGAATTACAGATGTAGTTCAATGGTAGAGTGCTTGCTCACATGTCAGAGGCCATAGGATCAAACTCCTGCACTACAACAAAGCAAAACAAAACAACACAAAACAACCTAATTTACTGATTAATTTAGTTAAATATGAATACAAAAAGATTACATTCTGGAAAAATGAACTCCAGAATAATCAATCATTTCAGTATGTTAGCCACCTTCTTTTATGTATTTTTTTTTTTTTTTTTTTTTTTGGTGGTACTGGGGCGCAAACTCACAACCTTGCTACTAAGTCAAACTCCTGGCCCTGTTTTTTTTTTGAGGCAGGATTGCACTGTATAGTTCAGGCTGGCCTTGCTCACATTGTAGCCGAGGTCAATCTTGAACTCACCATGCTCCTTCTACCTCAGCCTCCCAAGTGCTGGGATTAAAGGCACCACCATGCCCGTTTGTTAACCACTTTCTGTCTTGGTTACTTTCTTGTTTCTGAGACAAGATACCTGACACCCAAAGTTAAGGGAAGAAAGATTTCTTTAGCTCACAGTTTGTAGAGGTTTCAGTCCATAATCAGCTGGATCTAAGCAGGGTGGCATTGACAGAGGTGGAACAATTGATGGTGGGCAGAAGGTAGCAAAACAACAAGCAACGACCACAACACTATTTACTCCTTATGTATTTTCCAGAGTACTCAAGATAGGTAGCACTCACACCCTTAATCCTACTGCCCTTGAGTTTAATATTGCATCCTGAATCAATCTCAGTGTCACACACTCTAGATCCAGCCACCTCTGAAAAAGCCCCATCTATAGGGGGTTTGGGGGAACATCTAGAAACAAGCCATAACAGTGTACCCCTGGCTCCCAAATATTCATGCACATCCCTTTATGCAAAAGGCATTTAGCCCATCTCTAAGAGTTGCCAAAGTCCTAACAATTTCAAATAGCTGAGAAGTCCAAAGTCTCCTCTGAGATTTAAGGCAAACTCTTAGCTACAAGTCCCTGTGCAAACGAAAAGAAAGTTAAACATGTCTAATATTCAATGGCACAAGATAAGCATTCCGAAAGTTACAAATGTGGATAGCAAGGAATGGGAACAAAGCAAGACTAAAATCCAACATGGCAAACACTAAATCATAAACAAGGGGATAGCAAGAAATGGTAACAAAGAAAGATTGAAATCTAGCAAGGCAAACATTACATCCCACAGTTCCACTTCTAGTATCTCCAGCAATCTGTGGCAAGTTGTGAAAGCCGAAGGACTTGGATGACTCCACCCCTGTAACACTTCTGGTGGTTATAATTCCCATGGTTTCTTTCTTTGGCTGGCTTTGCTCTCTCCTTACAGCTTTCCATAGATGATTACGTTCCTGAATTCTCCATCCTTCTAGGGTCTCCACTGTACCGTCAGCTTCACAATCACAGCTTCACAAGTTGTCCTCTCAGGGGCACACTGCCTGGCCTCCCAGACCATCTTCTGAAATCTGGGTGGAAGCCTCCCTGACCATACAACTTTTGCCTTCTGCATGTACCTAAAATCAGCACCATATGGATGATGCCAAGGTCTGCCACCAACTAGAGCAGTAGCCAGGCTTTCTTCTCTCTTGGCTGTCTGGGTGAAGTGCCTATGAAACAAATCCTCAGGAACAACTCCCTAGGATGCTGACGTTCTGGAACATGGTGCTCTGGAACTCTCTTCCAAAGCAAAATCTTGCACTTGCAACTTTGAGGCTGCAAAGGGTAGAACACTGCTGCTTCTTGTGATGCCCTTAGGCCATTTTTCTATTTTCCTGTTTCTTCTCAGCAATCAAGATCTCCTCTGCTCTATCTTTGCAGTCTACAGCTTTACTGGAACTTCTTTTCTGGTCAAACTCAAAACATTTTAAATCATTCTGCTGTGCTCTTTGCTATTCGTTCTCAACATAGATCTGGCTAAGTGTCCCTAACAGTAGCCATGCCACTGTCCCAACATTAGATTGCCTTGAAATTTCTTCTGCCAGATTAATTAATCTGCTGCCCTTAATTTTAGTCTCAGGCAAAGTCTCTGGACATGAGAACAATGCAGACAAACTTTCTACTAAGGTATAACATACATTGTTAACTCCAGCAGCCAATGCAGTCCTTCTTCCCAGTGGAAAGAACCCAAGCCTGGTCATTACCAGCATCATTTCTATCAGCATTCTGGTCTTCTGAGCACTGACCAGAAAAATTCTGTGTGTAGCAGCAACCTAGGCAGTTGTTCCTTGGAATGTGGTTCATACGCTATGGACCACTACAGTCAAGGGAGAGGAAAGCCTGGTTACTGCTCTAGCTGGTGGCAGACCTTGGCATTATCCACATGGTGCTGATTTTAGGTACATGCAGGAGGCAAGAATTGTGTGGTCAGGAAGGCCGACTACAACATTTTTCTGATCACACAACAGTTTGTAGAGGCTTCAATCCATAGTTGGCTAATTCCAAGGCAGGATGGCATTCCAGAGGAGAAATAATTCAGATTGGGCAGAAGATAGCAAAGCGACAAGGAACAGCTAATGCTCTTTCTGTCCCTTGTTTCTTATCAGGCTACTCAGTGCAGGTAGCACTTGCACCCTTCATCCTAATGCCCTTGATTCTAGTATTGCACCATAAATCAATTCCAGTGTCATACACTCTAGATCTAGACACCTCTGAAAAAAACTCATCTGTGACTGCCTAGGGCTTTGAGGGGGACATCTAGACACAAGCCTTAACACTTACCCAGTTTTCCTGAATTTTGGTGACCTATCTTTAATATGCAAAACAGGAAAAAAAATGCATGATATATTTTACGGCTGACTTACTTCATCAAAAGCCAAAATTAGCTTTTGAACAAAATCCAAGTTGGACAAGAGCCTTTTTAATTTTGAAAATTTTTGTGGGAAGACTTGGAAATAAAAAATGACAAGTGAATGAGTTGGAAATTACTACAATAATTATAGGACTTTGAATTTACCACCATAAATTGTAGATACTTGTTAGAATGCATACTACAGTTTCAACAAAGCAATACTAATGGGCATAATAAATCTTAAACTGGAACACTTGAATATTTAAAACAAGCACTAGACCAACCAAAGAAAATATTTTAAATGAGAATGCTAAATGAATCAAGTCCTTTTTGGATAGCCTGGGTGTACCGGATCTCATGGTTTAGAATATACCAGATGGTTTTTGCACATGTTGAAGTCCTGTTTGTGAGTACTAGTAATGGAGCAAGAAGTAATAATGAGATAGAACATTAAGGATGTAATAGAAATTTTAGCACTCCTTGAGCCATGATATTAGACAGAAAATTAGTAGGATGTTTCTAAAGAGAAATTAAAACAGAAAGAAATTTTATCAGACATATATTTATCACAAATTTATCCACATAAAAGTAGGTATTTCTTTTTTTCTAAAACCTATTACAGAAATAAATGTAAACAATTTTCAATATAAGGTGGTGTGATAAACAAGAATTGGAAAATAATGCAAATCAATATATTATATAAATCATAAATTTTTGGCACAATGAATAAGAATCAAATGTTTCACACATATAATCTGGTTATTCATTCATTCAAAAGATCCTTTCTTCTGAAGTCCTCTGCATTGATCACTAAGTATAAGGGGAAAACAAGGAAAAGTTTTGAGACTATTGAGGTAGAACCATGAAAACTGAAGTCTACATAATTTTTCAGCACCATTTTTATAGGTGCCAAAAGAGGTTGGTTATCTGCTTCGATTGCACTACTGCTTTCTTGCTACTACAATGGAATGGGTATTTAAAACTAATTTTAGCTATTTCCTCTATCATGCTATGTGTTTGTGATGAGAAATAGGGCGTAGGTCACTGAGGAGGTTTATAGAGTTGGCAGACTTAGATGCTCCCTTTTGAAAGTGTGTGTGGAGGGGAGGGTAGAGAGGGAGTAGTATGCATGGGTGGAATTCATGACGCTTAAAATTTTAGAAAAAAAGGGGAAATGCCTTAGCTAACTCAATCATCCTCTGCTAACAGTAGCCTAGCCTTGGGGAAAAAGAATGCATTTATACGATTCTTTACTCTCTTAACCTTCAAGCAGATTCAGATGTGGATTTTCCTCTTTTATGCGATAGGGTGCAATGAGCCACATTTCCCCTCTTTTCCTTGGAGGACTCTGACTGTCCTCAGAGCTGATGAATCTATGCAAAAATGTCCTGCACCTCAGCAAGTGGTAGTCCAGTGCTTCCCACATTGGGTCTTGTTTTCAAATGTCAAGAAAAGAGAGCAAAAGTCTGTTTGTGCTGTGCATTTTCATCATGTCTTGAGAAAAATGTCCATGGCCCACCTCAAAAAATGTGAATTCTCTGTGTTTCTCCACATCAGTGAACAGTGAAGTGCACTTTAATGCCATGAATATGATCAGTGTTCACTAGCGTTCTTCTTTGTCTCTTTAGGCTTTTTCTCTCCAGCTTAATCTTCCTATATTGTACAGTCTTGAATGTTATACCTATTAGTAAATACAGGTTAGATTAATAAATGAGTCATAAAACAATGCAGACCAATTCAGCTAAGATCAGCTAGACCACTAATATTTGGTTCAGGCCCTCTTAGAACAAATGTGTCTGGACTTCTCTCTGAGACACATGAGTTAGAAAAGGCTTTTCACTTCATTATTCCTGTGGTGCACATCGGAGCATGGGGCAGAGAGGAAAGTCCCATACCAAGTACTTCCATGAGACAGATCCTTCAGCTATAATCAATTCATCAGATACAGTAAATCAGGTAGGATGTTCTCAATAGATGTTTGTTGTTGGTTAAGGACGTGTTGATTCCAGAAAATGGGTAAGGGTTTCTAATGAACTGCTTAAACATGCTATTGATTTCAATTGTAAGCCTTCAATACTCAAGAATTTAGTTCTCAAGAGAATAGCAAGGAAGTCACAGGGACTGTGTAGGGTGGAAGATAATTACAAAGGTTAGTGGAGTTCTCTTAGAAAGTATCTTGATGTTCATTGATGACTTGCAAGGGAAAGGACACTAACCAAGCATAGGCAAAACTTCAGCTGTCCCCTGAAGTTTTACTGTCACTGGCAAGGTTGCTGCTATGCATTATGTCTAAAAATTCAAATAACTTTACAGGGAATGCCATACAAGTGGCTTTATCAGCCTATCTTGAATCAAATTAGCAGATGATTTCAGGAAGTGGTGCTTTCATAAAGTGAAACTCAAGACTGATGTTAACACTGACCATCTTTTCCCACAAAAACATGCATAAATAGCAACAAATATTATTCCTGAAAATTACTTAGAGCTTCTCCATGAGCAATTTATTCATAATATTTTGGTTTCCATATTACTCTGACAGTACTCTGTTTCACATTTGTTCTGATTAACATAGTATGCTTCCATTAAAAGAAAAAAATTTAAGGCCTAGAGTGCCAAACTTTTGTAGTGCAAAGGTCCCATTTTTAAAGGTCAAAAATCACATTTACTTCCACGTAATGTAATCAATGGTATTTTTACTACACCTTGGTTAGAAAATTATATGACTAAAATCAGATGAACGAATTAGTAGTGGTTATCTTGTTTATCAGAATAAAAATCCGTATGTGATACTGATAAGGCATAATATACAAAATATACTGTTTATTCATTCAATAGCTAGTGCACAACTTTATAGAAAAAAGCATTTGTGGACTCCTCCTCTTCTTGCAATTACATGTTGGCCACTGGATTTTGTGGGCACTACTAGAAGAACATTAATCTAGATCTTGAGCTAGTGAGTGTAAGAAGACCTCAGCAGTTTTTTTCAGGCATGGGAGAGGGGCAGAAGGGACCCAAAAGTCTTCTGGGGGACAAAGGCAATAGTCTTTCTGCATCAGCCTCCTTGCAGAGCAAGTATGCATAGGGGCAGTAAGGAGACCACACACTGTGTGGGCATCTGAAGGCATCAGTCATGGACTTCTCACCTCATCCATCAGTGACAGTGTGCTGCCATTACCACCACCCACCCCCAAAGCCACTAAAACCTCTGTCCATTTACATCATTCTAAATCATTCTCAGTTTCAGTTCATGTTTTGGACAGGTTGACTGGAAACATTCTTCACAATAATAATTTAAATAACATGTATATGTTGCTGTTTTTCAATCAGGAGTTTTGGAATGGCTCTAGCCTGTTGATGACAGCAAAACAAATATAGAGAAGAAAAACTTAGAATCTGCTTCGCCTTTTCCATATATTTACAATAGATATTATGCTAAAATTAAGGAGCACAAAGGTAAGGCTTTTTCTATTGCTACTGAAAAAGCATCTATTAAAAGAAATATGAAAATACAGAAATTGGCTGAGGATATAGCTCAGTGGCACCAGTGCCTGCCTGGCAATCATGAAGTCATGAGCTCAATCACCAGTACAAAAAAAAAAAAAAAAAAAAAAAA